>JANIJG010009129.1:161357-172930 GCA_024611175.1 Megaceryle torquata | reverse complement strand
GAGCAGGCTGCGGGTGCTCAAGAAGTTGGGAAGGGGACACAATTGGGACAGCTGACCCCAACTGACCAGAAGGATACCCCAGACCATATGACGTCATGCTCAGCTTATAACACTGGGGGAAGAAGGTGGGGACATTTGGAGTTAGGATGTCTTCCCAAGTCACCATTACGTGTGGTGGAGCCTGGCTGTCCTGGAGGTGTCTGAGCACCTTCCTGCTGATGGGAAGCAGTGAATGAATTCCTTGTATTGCTTTGCTTGTGTGTGTGGCTTTTGCTTTACCTATTGGACTGTCTTTATCTCAACCCATGAGTTTTCTCACATTTACCCTTCCAGTTGTCTGCCCCATCCCACTGGAGGGGGCAGTGAGCAAGTGGCTGTGTGGTGCCTAGTTGCTGACTGGGGTTAAACCATGACAGCACCTTTATGGTCCTGCTTTAGCATTTCATATTTATACAGTGTGAGACAACTCTAACCAGGAGACTGACTGCCTGGCTGACAGGCACCACAGATTGGAGACTACCTGTCAAAATCAAAATCTGATCCAATCTAAGTCATGCAGACAAAGCATTTAAACAATTATTCTTGCTGTGTATTCTTAAAACTGCCATGACCATGTAATCATATTAGTGCCCTCCAGGCCTGGACACCAGCTAGGTAATTCTCTTGGTGTACATTTTTACCAATAAAGACTGAACAGCCTTCTTTATGAGAAGGAAGAGAAATGTCAAAAGTCGATCCTTTTCCTAAAGTTTAGTTCTTGCCTTCCAGCTCACCATAGCTATGAGGCTGCTGACCGCCCAGTTTAGCACAGCATCTCAGTTCATTTGGGCTTCCTGGTATGAACAACCCTTCTAAAAGCAAGGGTGTCCATTCTCATCGGCAACTTCTGGCGCAAAGGGCAATCTTAAACTTTTCTCCTGCAATTCAACCGTAGCAAATCTGTCAAAATGCTTCTTTGCAAGTGCTGCTTCATCTTCTGGGAGATTTCACTGTGATAATTTTCCTTTGTGGGTGGCATCGCCACTTCCATTTCCTTGTCTTAGGCAATTACAGACACCCGGTTTGACAAATGCATTGGCTGTTTATCACAGTACCTTCTGTAATTGTTTTGCTTGTTGACTGTGGGTTTTAGTTTTCTGTGTTACCACTTCAGTGTAAGGAAAGGTAGGAGGGTTAGGGACCATGCAGAAGGCAAGCAGAACACACGTCATCACTCATCCTCTATTCACATTGAAGCGAAGTGCTCATCAACACAATTTCTATTTTTATACTCTGTATAACTTATCGATGGTGCATTTAATATAATAAGGTATTATATTGTCAATATGGGACTGAAGACAAGGTTCAACATTCCTCTGTTTTGCTATTAAGGTTAAGTGCAGTCCACCTAGGGAATATATGAATGAGGATGCCCAAACATTTAAAATTACAAAAAAAAAACTTCTAAGATTTAGGTTCTCAAGTATCTCACATGTTGTCAGGAACAAAACGTCCCAGGAAGTGTCAGTCAAGTGTACTTCTCTTTGCTTATGGAATATTAGGAAGAATTGCTTTACTGAAAGGGTTGTCAGGCATTGGAACAGCCTGCCCAGGGAGGTGGTGGAGTCACCATCTTTGGAGGTGTTTAAGCCCCAGGTAGGGGTTGTCCTTAGGGACATGGTTTCATGGTTCTGATAGGGCTGGGAATAAGGTTGGACTTGATGATCTTGAAGGTCTCTTCCAGCCCAAACTATTCTATGATTCTGATTTTTTTCCTTTCCTTCCATTTGGAACACTTTAAGATTTTCTAAATATGGTCCTGAAACATCCCCCATTGTGTTTACATGACAAATAGAGTCTAAAATTAAATGTCTTGACATCTTTAAAACTAGACGGTGCTGCAGGGATTCTCCATCCGCTTGGGACATTTCACATTATTGACGTTTTGCCTCTAGAGTTGGCCCAAAAAAGCTCAAACCCACTGCAGTGAGTGGGAAATTCCCCAAAGGTTCAAGATGTCTCACTCAAGAGTCCACTAATGACTTTCACCATCTAGGGCAAAAAGGGCCAGGGAGGTGGAGGGAGAGGTGCTTAGGGCATCTTTGGGAAGGGAATAATTTGAGTGGAATTGATTGGACAGGGAGGAAATCCCATTGCTTAATAGGTCATATGGCAGCTTGTCTGTCTTAGGAGGGGTAGAAATCCCTGAAACAGAGATGAATAGTGGTGTTGTCTTTGGCCATTGGATTTTAGCTTGCTGTCAGAGCCCTCAGACTGCTTGCTGCAGGCTCCTCCCCTGGGTAATGGATATCATCTTCAGTTACGATGGAAAGGGCTCGCATTAAACTTTCAAGTTTACAGTGTTTGAGGAATTGATGTTGTGTTGAATACCAAGTCACCAGTGACTAGGCTAATAGACCTCTGAGCATGCCCACGGTGAGCTGGTTGTATCCAAACTCTGCAGCCTCACAGGCGCTAACGCATTCTGTGCTCCCCCTCCTGGGTGTGCGATTCATGCAACACTGAGCAAGTCGTAGATTATTTATACTCTGATTTCAGACTTCTGTCTTCAGAAATAGTTTCTCAGAAAATACATCATTCACTTGATTTTCAGAAAGCAGAGGCATCACCTCCTTTTCTAAGTAGCTTTTCTCAGCAGGAGGAAACAGCAGTTGAGGGTATTTATACTGCCAGGCTTGCCAGCCTTCTCATGTTTACATGGGCTGTAAAGATATCAGTCCAACTTGAGGCTCCATTCATTGCTAGATAACAATTAAACTGTTATCTGAAGAGGCATAGATATGTTGAACTGAGTGTTACTGGAGTTTTCTATGGCTTTGGTGGGGTCACAGTCTAATGACAGCAGTACACAGCTTGTGCTCTCTGCAGTGAAAAACTGTTCAGGGTAATTCACACCTTTGTCACTTTTCAGCTGGACAATGTGATAGGAAGGCTGTGAAATGAGAAACATGAGGTGAGACACCCTCTGGATGCTGCATACACATCCTTCCCTGCCTGCCATACCTAACCAGCTAACAGCAAACCAAGTGCAGTGTCCTCCTGATTGCTTTGAAAAGTGCAATGGATAAAGTGTGAAACACCAAATAAGGCTGTGGCAAGATGGCAGGGGTTGACAGGATTTATTTTGGCAAGGAATTCAAGAATGGTGAAAATCTTTTGTTTGAGAATCAAAAATCTTTCTTGTGAATTAGTGCCTACCTGTAAATAGATTCCCAGAGTGAATAAGAACCACGAAAGACATCATCTGTCTTCCATTTTAAGTGCCAAACATTTGCCTAATCTAGCAGGGTTGAGTTCAGACACCCTGCCAAACCCCTGAAGCTCAGTAGATTGAGAAGCCAGTCAGCCATTCTAGTTTGACACTATGACCAACCACCATGTCCTGCTGGGAGGCTTTGTCTCCACAAGGCAGAAGCATATTGGCTTGGGCAGACTATGGTAGTGTCACAGCTATACAGCCCCAAGGCTGCTGCTGGCTTGTGTCTGACTAGCTTGAGGGCAAAAGGAGAGGGGAGGAAAGGAGAGGAGAAATTAAAAGAGCTTATATATATACTGTCCTCTTCCATAGGGTAGTCTTTTAGCTTTCACCTGAATGGTCCATGTAAAGTAGCTTGGTTTTGGTGCAGCTGAAAGTCAGAAGTAAACCAATAAATGGCAAAGGGCCCAGATCCCTGCTACTTCATGGCTTGCAGATATTCATCTGCCTCTCTGCAAGGTGCATGAAAAATTGTCCCAAAGCAAGGCTGTAACAGCTAGCACTCACTTTTCTGAGGTATAAATCACCGTACAAAATGCAGTGCAGTGGGGAAACAAGCCCAGTGGAGTTTCTCAGGTGCAAAACTTGTCCAAGAGAGATCTGAATCAAGCCACACAGATTTAATTTAGAAGGAACAGGTTATGAACACTAAATTACTTTGCAAACGAATGGTTCAGAAAATCTCACCTTCCATAAGGTTTACTCATCCTTTATCCTTAGGGAATAGATTTTACTATTCCTGATAATAAACCCTTTACAGAGGGAGATGGGGAGAAAAACAGGGAAAAGGGAATTTAAAAAGGGAAGAAGGAGATAATTGTTTTCATGTTCTCTTGCCTGAAGAAAACTCTATCATTTTGTTTGTCTACTACAGACAATGGAAAGGCTGGAGAAATCATAAGTTAGCTTTGGTGTGGGGTTTTTTGTTGTATTTGTTTTGTTTTGTTTTTTCTACACCAAACCTTATGCTATAATTGGAAAAAAGCTAAACTGGCAGCTTTTCATTAATGAGATCTATGGTAGCATTTTAATAGGTTGACTAAATTGTGTTTCATGAAAGGAATACTAAATTTTGTGACAAGAAAACAAAACAACTTTGTTCTCAGAGACTCGTGTGTTCAAAGGTCACTGATCTTTTAACTGTATTTCCTTTGTGGTGTGTCTTCATAAACAGATGACACAAGAGTTGTGGGAGGGAGCAGGAGCCAAATATTCTTGTCAACTTTATAAAATTCGAGTATAATACTTATTTTACTGGAAGTGACTTCTTTCTTCTTGAACTAAGAGGTTTAACTCTCTGAAAACTCAGATGATTATGGATCTTAGTAGCAACCACAGGCAATGTCTAGTCTTGAAGAAAAAAATACCCGGGTTTGGATATTAACCACTCTCCAAAGTCTAATCACTTCACTATGGTTGCTGCTCAAGATAAAAACTTTTCTGAAAACAAAAGCCTGATAATTGATTAACAGAAAAGTAGGCTTAGGTTCTTGATCAAGCCACAGAGGTGAAGTAACATATCTTACCTTCAATTTCTTACTTAGTACTTACTGGGAGGTTAGATATGCATACTCAGTCACTTTGGAATGCCTAAGACTGGAGCATCGTGTGTTTGTGTCCTGATTTACCACTTCCATACTTCAGAGTAGATAAATTCAGGTCTGTGAAATCTATTGATTGTTGTTCTATGGATCAGATAGTAGACTCATGACTGTTCTCCACAAACAGTGAAGTTCTTCAGGCCAAACTGGCCAAATTATCACTCTTCTTACTCTTCCATAGAGTACCTAATATATCTGGGGATATTCCTTGGACAATGGCTACATTTCCATGGTGCTTATATAGCTGGAAGGCATTTAGGAACCCTTTTGAAATTGCCCATCCTCTCTTTTCAGATTACCATCATCACTGTTTCTTTTGAAAAAGAGACTTCCTTTCCTATGTGTGGCATTTTTAGTATTGGCCATTTTATCTTTTTCTCCTGGTGCCTCTATCTTCTTCAGACCATGGAAAGGGGGACGTTTTTGATTCCAGAATCGCTGAAATGGTGAATGGGTTTTGCACACGACTGAGCTCTTTCTCTGTGATTCACTCTTTACTTCAAATTTTGTTTTTAAAATGCAAACATTACTTAATGATTTTATTTATTTTTTTTTGCCAGGACATGCCAAACAGCCCATTTATTTTGAGTGAGAAGCTCAATTATTCTCAGACTATACTAAGCTTATCCTAAAAATATGGCTTTTTTTTAGACTTGTAAAAATAGGAAGGAAATAAAGAAATAAAGGGTAGAGGAAAGAGTCATATCTGAGTTAGTCATCTTTCTCTTTTCAGCACTGGTATTAGTGTCGTACCAACCAGTGTCCCATGCAATTGGATTCAAACAAGCACATGGACAAAGTTTGCTTTCCCAGAGAGCTGGCAGCCCTGATGTAATGAGAACTGTAGAGGCAGGGGACGCAGAGGGCAGTGCTTTTTCGTGCTTCCAGCAGATACGCCTCACTCACAAGTGTGAATACATGCAGTGAATATTCCATCAGTCTACATTTTATATTTGGACCTCTGTTTCTTTCTTGAGACTATTAAAACCAGATCCTTGTTCCTGCCAGCCCTGCCTATATTTTTTATATATCTGTTAAATGTCCATAGTTTTCCTTCTTTTGCCTACTTTCACTATCACTGTCTGCCTGATACGACAAATCCTCTTGACCAGCTCTCCCAGAACACAACCTCTTTTTTCTTCTGTCCTTCCATCACTCAGCCTCATATTTCTAAATTATCTTATTCACTAAACTTCCCTCTCTAGATGCCCTTTTCCCCATCACAGATAGAAATTACACCAGTGACCTTATAGAGATGGGTGAAATACCCCTGAGGCAAGGGTCGGCTGGTTCATTCTCCTACTTCAGCAGCCCAAATTGTCTAGGCAAGTCTGCACAATTAGCCACAACAGTTTTAGCATAGGGAAAAGTCAAAATGCAGAATATGGTGCATGCTACAGCCTCATTCACCCTGCTTCTGCCTTCCTAGCCAGACATTGTAGGTGGCATAATATGTGACGTTAAATCTGCTAGGCATGAATTTACCTCTTGGGCTCACAGAAGGAACTGAGGATGGACTAATCTATGCTTTCGCCAGTCACTGTAGCCACCTCTTGTCATTACTCAGTTAATCCTCTTTGCTTTCAAGAATGAAACATAGGTTCAGTTCTTCACACAAACATGCAAATTATTAAAAAGCTCTGAAGGATAATGCACATCTGTTCCAACAGAAACATCTACAAGGTAATCGTCTACATCTGAACATGTAATCTAGACTTCCCTTGTAGTCAGGGACAAGCAGGCAAGAGGTGATTCATCTGGTAAAGAGCTAAAATAGATCAGATGAATCACATCCTGAGTGTGCTTGTGTCTCTCCGTTGACTGTACTTGGAGCTAGTTCAGACAGAAGTGTCTATATTGCAAATGCTTGAAGCTGGGTGAAAGAGTCTTTCTCCAAGGGATTTTAAGTAGAAGTGGACTTGGAACTTATCAGTGACTAATTAGCTATATGTTAGATAAGTTTCCTCAGTCTGGGGATGTGATGTTATCATTTGGGTCATCTAGCTCTAGCAACAAATCAAGTTAATTCAAGTTCCCTTTTAGTCAGAGGTTGCAGCCTATGGGACAGAACTGCATGTTTCTGACTAAATACCTTCCATGGGATTGAAGTATCCCGTGGCCAAAATTACACATAATTAGTCCGAGTGTCCCCCTTGGCAGCACTGGATATTCCTTTGTAACAATGATGTTGTAGTTGGATATTTTATTTGCACACTGTAATTTCATCATGTATGTACTTGCACTCACACTTATGCTCATCCTTTTTCAAATCCACAGCAGTAAAATTCCAAGACTTCTGTTTTGTCTGCCTGGTTCCCTCAGTTAGTTGTGTCTCAGAATTACCTGTGTAAAAAATGTCACTATTTTATTTTACAAACGAGGATATAATCAGCTGGGTAACTTCCCTTCTCCATTTCAAAGATTCTCATCACCTTGTCATGAGTTAACTGGAGTGTGCTTCTTGCACCGGCCAGCTTAGGGGCTTTTCTGGAGATACCCAGTAAAAGAGAATGGACTAGTAAGGCAGAGATCAGGGTCTGTTGCCTGTCCTCTGTAATTTATTCTCATTTCCTAAAATAACTGCCCTTTGTGAAGGACACAGTTGAACTTCTCCTACAGTTAGAAGACATATTTGGTGAGATGGCTGGTGATTTAGGCCCTGCTAGAGTACTTTGAAGTGCAAATGCTGTGATAAGACACCATAGCTCAAGGAGACTTCCTTAGGAAAAGTGTAAGAATCCCTCCAAGGGCAGCTCAACAATAAGACCATTAAATCTAAAGTATTACAACTAGGTCATGGGGAATAAGGTCAGAGATGCAAGGGGTTTGCACTGTACAATGAATGTGAATGAGGGCTGAGCCAATGAAGACTGTAGTAATAAAAAGCATGTTATCAGAACTAGTTTGTTACACAAACTAGCTGACATATCTCAAGGGTCAGTGTGGGTATTTCAAGCATGAAAACTTGCTGAATGGACAGTGCACTGATGATAAAGCACGGGATTGCAAATGATGTTTAATGATGGTTGAATAGAGCATGCTCTCTTTATATATGGTTGGAGTTCTCAGTATGGAAGGCCTACAGAGAGACATAGTCACATCATAGTCACACAAGGGGAGAAAAATGTACAAAGGGAACAAAAATAAACCAAGCCCTCCTGCTATCATTATAAGCCATGAAATGTGCTGGTAACATTTTATTTTCTCTGCAAGCCAGGGGCCTTCCTTCAAAGCAGCATGGAGGTACATGAGGAGATGGAATGGGGTAGAGAAGCAGATCATGTTCCTGTTAGTTTAATGATTTATGTCTAAGATTGTTTGTCTTTGATGTGATTAATTGCTTCCAAGTATCTGCTACCAGGAAGGCTGCTTTGTATAGGCAAGATACATCCCTCTGGGTGGGTTCTCTTTAGCTGAATCAACCCTGAAAATGTCCCCGTGATCTTGTGTCTGACACATTTCTTGTTTGTGTGGTACAGAGTACTAGAAACTAAATCACAGGAAGCAATCTGGGAGGGAGAGAGACACAGGAACCCATCCAGATGTTTGTTTTTTTTCAGAATCTTCTAATTTTGGGTGTGCTCCTAATTCTTGTGTGCAACCTTTCCCATTCCTCACTCCTATTCAGTCACCAGAATACACACATGGGAAAGGGAAGAGGCAGCTTATGGAGTCAGCTGGAGCCTGGTCTTGAAACAGGGCACACACAAAAGCTGTGCTGTCCCACTCTTTACATGGGAGGGGCTGTTATTGCTGAACTCTGGAGTCTAGGAGACAATATTTAGGTCTGAGAAGTCAGGTGAGAAGCATGCCAACCTTCTGTGAGTGGTGTGCATGGTATTTCCACCCGTGCAGTGAGTTCAGATCTGTGTCTTGCTTGCTTTTGTTTCTAAGCAGAAAGGGAAGAATTATTGGTGATATTCCCAGGTGGAGGCTTTTTTTCAGAAATACATAACCCACTAGACATGAAAAGGTGAGTCTACAAACTTGCTACTTTATTTCTCGCACGTTGATGAAGGAAGGGGAAAAGGACTGATGCTGCTGCAGCGGTTCCCGGGGTTTAGATCCGCTTTGTGTTCTGAGATGTGATGAGGAATAACACTGTTGCAGACATGACTTTGTCATGTTTCTTTTGGAATTTTCTCAGTATTGTGCTGTTGCTCCTGCCTTTTCTGCTGACTTACATTTCTCTTTGCTTTTGCCCTTCTGCTAGGCATGTTGCAACATTTCCCTGTATGCCTTGTCTCCCTCACCAGTCCAACCTTGCCTCTAGGTTCTGCTCATTCACATGTATTTCATCAGATAACATTAACCATATTAATTCACCATGAACTGGATATTTTTCATTTTCTTTATATCAGGGAGGTGCATCTGTAATGTAACAGGATAGGATGTCAAGTCTGATAAGGAGACCAGAACTTCTCTGTTTCACTCCCAAATACATTACAGGCCAAATTCTGACTCTGGTAGAAAGATGCTTGAATGTAACTCAGGATAAAATTTAGCCTGTAGTATAACCTTCCTGTCAGAGACAACAATTTACTATCTAGTTTGTGGATAGCATGAAATTAAGCAGAACCACTACCCTAAACTGTAATAAAATCTATTGACATCCAAACTATGTATTCTGCATATGCAATGTATTATCCTGAGGCAAAAATGCACAGAGGTTTGACAGCAGCCTAATGAAGGAATGCAAAAGATATGGGATTTAAATAAAAATCTGCAAAAGGACAGAAAAGGTACCTGATAGCCAAAGGGCTGGTTCTTTTTAAGAACAGTTTCAAGAAAGTGCAATTCTGGGAGCAGGAAGGGGAGTTAAGGGAGCATGATGAGGAAGATTAAGGGGAAATGAATGTGGTCGATTGCAAAGGATCAAGATTTTTGTAAGGAAACAGGTGTCAGGATCACAGGAGATGATGATGTAGAAGCAGTCAGAGCACGAAATGAGTCCGTATGATGACATGCTGGGGTGGGGAGAAGGGAGAAACCGATGATCTTCCCCAGCAGGGCTAGAGATGAAGTGCCTAAAGAGGATCAATGCTCCTGATAAGTACTACCCCATTGGTTTAAGGAAATCCTGTTTGGTAATTTTACCAGTTCTGACCAGAAGAAACAAGCACAGCAATTTCTCTTTTGCCAGCCAGCTGGCTTCATGGCTAGACATTGAGTTGACACAAAGACTACATTAAAGACTACAAAAATAGTAGACTAGACAATGAGAGACTAACCATCTCCCACTGGAATGGGGTCAACAACAACTCTCCAGGCCTCATGAATATCTAGGAAAATGTATTTGCAGTGTCTCTCCAAACTACAGCTTGCCATCCCAAGAAGCCTTTTCTTTAAAATACTTTTTGCAATAGTTCAAAGGGAAGTGCTGAAATCCCATCTCGGAGAGAAAAGGCCAAACTGTCTCAAGGAATGTGGTTTTCCTATGGTTTGTTGTTTTTGGTTTTGACATAGGTCTTGCTAATATTTTTTTTTTCCATCTAACTTACTTATTTAAAAGTTAGCAGTCATCAACATTACCATCCTTAATCTAAAACATGTCAACATCCTGAATCCTACTGGGATTTTAAAATTTATTTTTAATGTGTAAATTGTCTTTGAGAATTAAGGATACTATGATGTTCATAAAAAGCACATTCTTGCTATCACTGGAGAAATAGAGCTAAATAATAAATTAAAGCCGCTCTACAAAAACATTAATTCTTTGCATACATTTGTTTTTAAAGCTCCCTTGTTTGTGAGCAGTGATAAAAAAATACTCTGCACACTTTTTTTTTTGATAGTGAGATGAGAAAAGTATAATAGGAAAGTAAAATTAAATTATATTTCATTACTGATGACAACCTGAATAAAACATGGAGAAAGCATTATCAGGCTTCAAGAACTTCTGGCACCTTGACAACAAACAGAACAAATCTATATCCACTTAAAAGCTCCCACACATTAAAGTACCCCAAAATAATCATCTCTCTTTTCTCTAGCTGCAAACTAGATGAACTGGCAGTGAACAAAAGGAAAGCATTTCCTCTTGAATTTTTCATAAGAGCTGTGAAGCATATCACATAGTCTTCATTACTTCATTTCATACCAGGGCACACCCCAATACTGCACTTAAAAATCTTAGAAACCTCTCTGGGAAAAAAAAGATTCCCTGAACATCCAATTTCAATCATGTGCAGACTTCATCAAAATTGATCTAGATCAGGGGTAAACAACGTGCGGGGACATGATGTTCATACTGATACAGGATCTTCTGTTTGCTCTGAAAGCAGCCACATGATGCAATGCAGCATAGTGACAGAATTTAGATAGCATTCCTTTAGCCATCCAAGCATCTTAAAACTTTGATTATCCTTCAACTTTTTTTTTTTTTTTTTTTTTTTTTTTTTTTTTTTTTGGCAGGGGGTGGGTGCATTGTTGTTTTGTGGGAGTTTTGGTTTAGTTTAGTTTGTTTTTTTCCACAGGCAGGTATCCTCTACACAGACTTAGGGGATGGCTGTAGGACCCTTCCACTCTGCTCAGTACTGATGCTGGAAACTGTGGGTGCTGAGTCCAGTGCTGAGCTTCCTGGGACAGGAGAGACTTGAATGTACTGGAGCAAGTCCAGTGAAGGGCTACAAAGAGGGAGAAGAGAAAGAGGAGAAAGGAGCGAGGAGAGGAGAGGAGAGGAGAGGAGAGGAGAGGAGAGGAGAGGAGAGGAGAGG
>JANIJG010009129.1:143436-160853 GCA_024611175.1 Megaceryle torquata | reverse complement strand
AAGAAAAGAAAAGAAAAGAAAAGAAAAGAAAAGAAAAGAAAAGAAAAGAAAAGAAAAGAAAAGAAAAGAAAAAGAGACCTTATCCATGTGTGAGCCAGACTCATCTCAGTGGTACCCATTTAAAGGACAAGAGGCAGTGGACACAAATCGACACACACACAACTCTGTTTAAATATAAGAAAAAAACATTTTCACTATGAGGATGACCAAGAACAGGAATGTTGTGTCCAGAGAGGTGTGGAGTCTCTCTCCTTGGAGATATTCAAAACCCATCTGGACACAGCCCTGGTCAGCAACCTGTTGTAGCTGACCCAGCTTTAAGCAGGGTGGGTGGGCTACATAATCTTCAGAGGTCTCTTCTAACGTCAGCAATTGTGTGATGTAAGAGCAGCAAATACTCTTTGCTGTGGTGAGATGTCAGCTGTTTTCCATAACTTTCCAAAGTAGACCACTAAGTCTGTAAAAATCCTCTAAGCAGAAATCCTGCTTCATTTTGTAGGCTCTGCCTGTTGTTCGGGGTCATCTTGGTACGCACTGTGCTGCCATAAATAATGGATGGCCAGTTGAGAGCCACAGAATGAACAAGAATCAGAGTAGATCTGGAACCTGCAATGTCCTTGCCAGAGTCTTTTTTAGGACAAAACCAAAACATCTCCAGCAGAGGTCAGTTAAGGAAAACTTGCTTTGTTGAAAGATTTGCTTTGCCATAGACTGTGTCTTTGAAAGAAAAATATGAGGCTTTTTGTAACATTTGGGATATTCAAATATATGCATTTCTTAATAAGAAATAAAGACACATATCCTCAAAATATTAGTTACTTAAGAAAGCTCTTAACACCATAAAAGTGAGAATAAAAGATTATTTTTCCATCTTAGTTTTCCTAATCTGGGTTTACATGAAAGTTAGAGAGATTCCAATTTTGTTTAAACAATCATAGGGGGTTGTTTCTGACTATGAGAACTTTCCTCTTCTCTTCTACTCTTCTACTTCCTTGGAAGATCACAGTGAAGTACCTCTCACAGCCCCATTCCCCATGTTATGGACTTTCAGGATCTTCTAATTCTTGCCCATGATGTGTTTTTGATGGCATCAGAGGGTCTTCAATGAGACAGCACAAAAAAAAAAAAAAAAAAGAGTATCTCTTAATAATTTAGTACTCCAGTAGAGCATCTAAAATAATGCACAGCCAACCTTACAATCATAACAGATCAACCTTTTAAGTCTTTGAAAAGTAAACTCTAAGAAATTCTTATATGCATCTTCAAATCCAACTGAGGATGTAAAATCAGGAATACCTCCAAACAGACAAATATATGGCCTTCTCTCATCTGTCTCCCCTGAGGAGGAAGGAGCAACAGAAGCAATGTGTGATGAACTGATTGCAACTCCCTGTGCTGCTGGAGGGAGAGAAGGTAGAGAAATCAGGAGTTAAGTTGAGCCTAGCAAGATGGAAGGGGTGAGAAGAAGCTGTTTTAAGATTTGGTTTTATTTGTCATTATTTCACTCTGATTTGAAATTAAAATAATTTTCCCAAGTCAAGTCTAGTTTGCCTGTGATGGTAATTGGTGAATGATCTGTTTGTGTCCTTATCCTGACCTGTTAACCTTCCGTTCTATTTTCTCTCCTTGTCTGGTTGAGGAGGAGAGTGATAGACTGGTTTTGGTGGGCACATAGGGTCCAGCCAGAGTCAACCCACCACATTTGTTTTGAACCTACAATGTACCCCTTTAAGGTAGGTCCTTCCTCTCATTTGTGTTTACCAAATGTAGCACAATGGAAGCCTGACAAAGCAGATAATGAGCTATGAACATCAGACTAAATGGGGAAGTGATTCAAAATTACGTGAATTGAGAGTTTTGGAAAGAATAGATAAGAAAATAGAACAAACCAGGAACTGCAGATTTGTAAAATCAATATGATATGTATTCAATACCACATGAAAGAAGAACTTGGAAAGCAGAATTCTAAGAAAGATGTGAAGAAACTGTACAGTAAATTGCAATGAGATATGGCACAAAAATAGGCCAGTTCTTAGGTAAATGTTGTTCTCCATACTTCAGGGATACAACTTCACATTTAAGTGTGAAAATAAAATAATCAAAAGAGTTACTCAAAAGCATATGTTAAAAAGCTTGAGAAACAAATGAACAACAAGAAAGATAAAGAAAACTAAAAATTTGTATCTTGACTAAATATGCAATATAGGGGGGAATATGCAACAACATGGTAAGAAAGATTTAGGATATCACTTAAGAGTATAAGCCATAGGATGAAATTAAGCTCGAGGTAGTATAAAATAAGGGTAACTCAAACAAAGCCTGAGGAATTGATCTTTTGAAGAACTATCTTCCCAGAGCAATTGTGAAACCATGTGAAAATTTACAGAACGTAAGTAAACATACAATGGGGAACTTGTGTACTGTCAGAGAGATACATGTATTTATTCATCCATAGCATCTATTTATTAAAGTGCTTTGGCTGAAGAAACATGAGGCAAGCCTTTCTTTCCTCAAGTGGCACAAGCAGGTACCACTGTAATCAGCATTAAACTGGCACCAGCAGATTAGCACTTGAGACATGTAGCCCAAAAGCAGGACAGAAATGATGGATCTAGGAAGTGATTGATTTTTTTTTTTTTTTTTAACTAGTGTGTGCTGGAGAATCTGCTAGGAATAATACAAGCAGATATGTTTTCCTGACCAGTGACAGGAGAAGGAACAGTAAATAACAAATTGAGCTCCTAGGATCAAGCAATAAAGGTGTTAAACAGTCTGGCAGGCTTTCCCAAGACAATACATTACAATAAGAGTTTAGAAAGAGATTTGAGGGTTGACAATTTTGTATTTTGCCTTTTATTTTTTTCTTAAAGAAAATGTAACATACAAGTCCAAGATACTCGTTCCAGAGAAATCTCTGTGTACATTTCAAAACATAAATGTAGCATTTTCTCTGACTAAAAGAGCAGAGTGGCTGTCAAGTACCTTTTCCCATCCCTAATCTGACCACATTTATAAAGTTGTATTGAGAAGGAACATTTAACTTGCCCACAGAGCCCCTCAGCATTCTGATCCTCCCCTTCCATCATCTCTGTCTCCACACACATTCTCTCAGGTGGCTATCGAGGGATTGTCACTGACCCCATCTATTTTGTGGTAAAACCTCTACGAATAAATTAGTTTGTACTGAGACAGATAATTTTTGGTGCTTGATTGCTCTGTGCTCTGGACCTTTTCCAGGAATGCTCCTGTTCCCCAGATTTGTGTCCTGTGGATTTGCTGATGACCCAGTTTCAGACAGTCTTGGTGTCTAGAGGAGAATAGGCAACATTGTTTGCTGCTTTAATTTATTGCAACAGTAGAAGAGATGGTGGCTTGGAAGAGATTTGTGGTCTATTTGGGATTTCTCTTCTAGGCAGCTACAGAAGTTAATTGTTGCTGGCACAGGATAAAGAACAGCAACTGACAGGACTGGGAAGGCAGATTTCATCTGGCCTTTCACAACTGCTTGAATTTCAATATAGACATTGACCTCCAGGTCCAATGAAACGGGGGATTCACATCCTTAGTTTTGATCCCCATTATGTCCAAAAGTCCATTTCAATGCTAAGTTGGATGCATTTAAGTTTTTTCTTAGGTCACCACACACTTGATGGATGAGGCAGAGATGACAAATGAATCAATAACGTTCTCATTTTACAAGTGTTAACTAGGGAATTACAAAGATCATTACTAGCCTCATTCCTGCTTCTTGCCTAAGTCTAACCCATGTCTAGTCTCAGCCTGTCTCTTCACATGCTGCTCTGTCTTCATACCTTTGTGGGAGAAGTAAAGATTGAATTAGGGTATAGGTACTCATACAGATAAAAGCCCCAATAAAACATAAATGAAAGTTGGAACTTAATTTTCTTAGGGGACTGACAATCCCAGTTTCAATAAAACAGGATGAACTATTTTAACTAATCCTGCCTAGGCTAGTAAGGAAATGATTTGATAGCACTTGCCCCATTAAGGTTGACTGCCTTGCCTAATCCACTGGCTGTATTGGATGGTCAAGTGTTTTGCAGAACATAATTCTTGCAATAAAGACCATTCTTTGGAAACATTTGGGAATGTCTTAGAGAAATATCCATCAGGAGTAGATTAGATAGAATTGATACTTGAGCAGAGGTAGGAAATGGGTGAGTTCTGGAGTTTTTCTCCTGTCTTTTCTATTATGAACTGAACGAACTCTAGCTGAAAAACAGGTAATTCAGCTACCCCACAGAAAGGCAAACCAGCAGAAGTTTAGTAGACAGTTTTAGGAATTTAGGTACTGGAAACCAATATTTTGAGAAGAATCAAGAAAAAGGAGCATTAGCAGAAAACAAAGCTACACAGATTGTGGTGTATTCACTGGGAATGTATTTGGGCCTACAATAAGTTTGTTTCATTCAGCTTTTTCTGTAAGAAGCTTCTTTGTGAGGCATTTAAGACCCTTAGGAACTTAATTACTACCTTGTAAATGATGGTGGTACCTGGTTAGTGTTAAAGGTGGGGCCACTTCTCAAATAACAAGGTGAGATAAATGCCATCAAATGTTACTCCTCTTTAGGGCTTGTTAGTGACCCAACACAAATACATTGATCCCAATTAATTTCTAAAATTAAAGTAGAAACTGCACAAATGTCAGTAGATGTCCCCTTGCAAAGTACAGAGAGTAAAGATGAATTCTAACTATTTTTTCATCCTTGCCTGGCCAAGGTGGAGACTTACCAACAGGTATGTGTGAAAAAGCTGTTGCTGCTGCTTGCTACACCTGATTTTCTAAAAGGGAGTTTCAATCTTAAGGGCTGTCAGTTTGGCACCTATAATAAGCATGATATTCATTTCAAAAGGAGATCTACCAAAAAAAAAAAAAAAAAAGAGAGAGAGAGAGAGAGAGAGAGATATCTATGACAGGCTAAACTTTGCATCTCTACAAGTAGAACTGTTGATCTCCCAAGACAGTGTTTCCAACCCACACACCCCTCACACTACCATGTGCTGTTGCTTCTTGCCCCACCTCTCCCCCCCTACATCTTCCTTATTACATTTCCTTGGCAGAAATTCCACTGTGGATGCTAGCAATAGACTTGACTTGATGCTGCTCATCACAATCCCCTGTGACACCTTAATATCTCATTATCAACATTAATAATAAACGTGTGTTTCTCTGAATATGCAATGTGAGAATTGAATATATATATATATGGCACCTCACACTGCATTTATTTGAATGTGTATGGTATAAATGCAAAATCAAAGTGCTATGAGTGAAGGACACATTTGACATGCAGAGCCAGGCTTGATGGAGAGCAGTGACATAGACCTCTTGTGTGCCTGAGGGTAAGTTGTGTGACCCCATGCACAACCTTTTCCTTGTTCTTTAAATCCCTCTTGCACTTCTAGGGAATGATTTAAGTTTGGTGTGCTACATACTGCAGTGCTTAAATACACAGTCCAACTGGTACTGGCATCCTAGTCTTTGTATGAACATTGGATAGTGGCAACTGCAAATGGATAAATCTAGAAATAAAGCCCCTGATCTTTGCATTTCTGAGGACATGTATGTAAGAGTAGTTAATGGCTTATTTTTTTCTTTACATACTGTCTAATGATAAATATGACTTTCTAAAGAAACTCAACATTTATTTCTATTCTAGCACTTTTTTAATTTATTTGTAAGTTCCTATTTTTGAATAAATTAAAGTATTTTAGTGTAATTTAAAGTACCAAAACCTCACAGACTACCAGAATGGTTTTGCAGATGAAATAATAAGGCAGAATACTCTTGGTCACAAAATAAAAACCAGGCATGAAAGCAGGTCTTAAAAAAACTGATTTCTCTTTTTAATTTCTGAGAATATTTTTTGTTGGTATTTCAATTTCTAGTAGCCAGAGTTATAGAGCCAGAGTTACAGCAGGTTTTAGAACTGCCTATGAAAAACAGTGGCTAAAAGGACCACTCCTTTAATGGATATTGAAGAATAGGGTACATTTGGCCTTCCTGTGGTGGAAGACATGCTGGTGGAAATAAATGCATATTCATAGTAGGGAATTTTGGAACTCCTCAAACACTGTAACTGAGGAAAACTCCTTCATCCACACCAAGGACAGGACACAGCATTAGCAAAACCACTTGTACTCAGGTGAGTAGTGAGCAACATACGTACACTTCAAGCTACATTTCACAGCAAAGAACAAACTTAAAAATCCTGTAGAGGTCAGAATGTCTGAAAATAATTCCTTTTTTTTTTTAATACAGCTTAATAGTAAATACATTAATCTTAGCAACTCTATTCTCTATCAACTTAGCAACTTAGCAACTCTTAGCAACTCTATCTTAGCAACTCAGTCTATCCTGGTTGTCAAACTTTATGAAGAGTAATGGAAAAAAAGATGTTTAAACTCATGGAGAATATCTAGAAAACAATAGAAGTAAGACAAGAACCTGTCCCTCTGACAGCTGTGTGTGTCCCTAAGCGTTTCCCAGAACAGCTTTTTGTATGAAGCAGCTCCTGCATAAAGTTCAAAAAAATGAGACTATGGAGTCTGGTGTCTAGAGAGTAGTCCAGTCTAGAAAGAAAGGCCTTAAAGTGTTATGAAACATGAAAAGGGAATGGTAAACCTTCAAAACAGAGAGGAGCACATGCCCAAGGAATGACAGAACCAATTACTTTATCTGCTCTCCTGTAGGAAAATAAAAACAAGTGTTTCAAAGTACTGTAGAAACTGTTTTTCAAGCATGAATACAGTGGGTTTTAGTCCTTCACTTAAATATAAGTTCAGCAGCTCCGGTTCCATTTGAAAGATGGCAAAAACAATAGAAGTTTTCAATTTACTGAGTTAAAAAGCCAGGAAGGCAGAACTCTTCTCCTCAGCACAGATCTCCTCCCCACCCCACTACCTCCCTTTTGAATGAATTCTAAATATGAAGCTATCATTGTTCTTTGAAACTGTGTCTACAAGAACTGGAAATTAAACAAGCACAAGTATTCACTTGTGCTCATGAAGAATCTCATGAACAAAGAACTGGATATAAACAAAACATTGTTTTGAAGTTGTTTTTCTTACTGAAGAACATTTCTCCCCTAAACCATAACTCAAAACTAAACCTGTTTTCAGAACAGAAATGTCTTCAGAAATATGCCAGAATGAGGAATATATTCTAAGATTTACACATAAATGTGTTAGGAAGCATCAATATGGTCAAGCAGCTGTAATTAGGAAGGTGTCTAATGCAGAAGGGCCTTAAGAATCCATGCTCTAGGGGCCATGAGTTTGATGAGCTTGGAAGAGGTCTTCAAGCAATGGGATCTGGGAAAAAGAAACAAAGATCGTTGGAGTGGACGGGATCTCCAATGACATAGACAAGCTTGAGTTTCCCTTTAAGTTCCTAAATAATAAACTAACTCAAATTATACTCCTTACATGCCCAGCTTGTGTGAAATTGTCATTTTCATGGGATATTTAGAGCAGTCTTAGCTGTTAAAACTAACTTGACATCCCAGACATAGCTGCATCCAGGTCTGGGATGCAGCTATCCAAGGCAGATACTTGATGTCCTACAGAACAGAATTCTTCTCCTCTGGCACATAACCAACACCCACAATGTGCCACCTTCTCTCTTCTCTTGCTTTAGAGAACTGGAGAATTCCCAAAAATATTTCCTACATATTCGTCTCCTTCTGCTCCTTTCTAAGATACTTGGGAGATTGGTTTCAAACACTGTCAGTGGCCTCCCACCAATGTCAAAATCATGTTAATTCATCTCATGATTCCCCTGCATCCTCACACCTGGAAAGCCTCAAACTGCAACTGAAATTGGCTGAAAGCTCTGTACTTGATTTAATCTTCATTTCTTGCTTTAAACTTTCTTTAAAGCACAGATTTTTTAGAGCCTTGTTTAGAAAGTAAAATTGGGACTGGAGAGTTGAAATTCATTGGAAAAGGACTAAGCTGAAAAACTACTGCAGTATCAGCTTGATTAGAGCCTCTGCATATCACGATATTATGAATATTAAATAACCAGGATAATAAACCTTTGGTTAAAATCGCAATGGTTTTGCCCATTTTTGTTCTGCTTCATTCAGCCCATGCAGAGCATACTGAGATCTCCATCCATCCTTGAAACCCTGGAATGTCTTGCTGGCTGGTATTAGCAAATGAAAAAGCTTCAAAAGTGCAATTCTTGCTAAATAAACTTTTATAAAAAAATAAAACTAACATAAAATTTTGACTTGATTGTCCAAAGACCACAGTTTCTCCACCTGTCTCGCTGTCTGTCCAGCTGTCCGGCTACTGATTCCTTCTCCTCTACTAGCAGTAATTTCTGAATCTGGTAGCAAGTTCCAACCTTTCTTGCCAAAGGAGGCGAGTGACAAAGATATTCCAGTTCTTGCATGATCAGCCATTCTTTTTGAAGATCAGCACATCCATAAGAGAGAGAAAGTTCAGTTAGCACCACACTGAGGGAGAGGGTTCATGGGAAGTTAATAGCTTTTCTTGTTTGATCTGTCTTGACAAGAAGTTTTGGTGTGTAAGGTAGCCAGTCTGCAAATGTATTATGGGGAATCAACTTCAGCAGATGTTACCTCTTGCCCAGAGAGCAGTAGGTGAGTACTGAAGAGACCTGACAGAGCTTTGAAGAGGGAATGAAGACAAGAAAGAGATGTTAAAGCAGGGTAACCCAGTGTGTTTTATAAAAGTACCTAGAGACCAGGCTGAGTGAACTGCAGCTTAATAACAATTTAAGCTAAGGTTAAAATACCACAGCTTATTTAATGGTGAAGTTTTAACATGTTTGTCTTGCCTCTTGATGTGCTGTTGATGAGAATCATTTTACTAAAATGGCAGTACATTGGGTTAAAGAACATATATTGAAGACGCAGGGAAAGATAAAATATATCCCACATTTCAACATTACAGAAATTAGTAGGCAGAGCACTATGGAGTGTAGGTCTACACTACTTATCCTAACCATCTTTATGAATTAAACCAAACATTTCACTGTCATTATGAAGAGGTTTGCCACATGTAAAAGGTGCTAATTCATATATTTGTAGCAAATCCCATGAAATGCAGTTAAATATGAAAAGCAGAAAGTCTCTTTGTGATTGACATTGGCTGACCAATACTTTGGAAGACAGAAACTTCTTAACACAGGACCTTAAGTTCATGTTAAAACACATGTGAGTGTTCTGTGGACTTGGTGTGAGGTCAGGATGACAGTAGATGCTTCTTGTTTGTCTGTGATAGCTCTAGGAAGAGGTACCTGTTCCTTTCGTGGCTGGATCATCACACTCAAGGAGTTGTGGACAATGGCTCGATGTCCAAACGGAGACCAGTGATGAGTGGCGTTCTGCAGCAGTCAGTATTGGGACCGGCACTGTTTGATGTCTTTGTCAGCAACATGGACAGTGGGATTGAGTGCACCCTCAGCAAGTTTGCCAGTGACACCAAGCTGTGTGGTGTGGTCGACATGCTGGAAGGAAGGGATGTCATCCAGAGGGACCTTGTCAGGCTTGGGAGTTGAGCCCATGCAAACCACATGAAGTTCAACAAGGCCAAGTGCAAGGTCCTGCACATGGATCAGGGCAATCCCAAGCACAAATGTAATCTGGGTGATGAGTGGATTGAGAGAAGCCCTGAGAAAAAGGACTTGGGGGTGTTGGTGGATGAAAATCTGAATATAAGCTGGCAATGTGTGTTGACAGTCCAGACAGCCAGTTGCATCCTGGGCTGCACCAAAAGAAGCAGATTGAGTGAGGGGATTCTTCCCCTCTACTCCTCTCCAGTGAGACCCCACCTGGAGTATTGTGTCCAGCTCTGGAGTCCCCAGCATAGGAAGGACACGGACCTGGTGGAGTGGGTCCAGAGGAGGGCCACAAATATGATCAGAAGGATGGAATACCTCTTCTGTGACGAAAGGCTGAGAGAATTGGGTTTGTTCATCCTGTAGAAGAAAAAGCTCTGGGGACACAATATTGTACCCTTCTAGTACCTAAAGGGGAGCTACAAGAAAGCTGGAGAGGAAATTTTTGTAAGTACATGTAGTGATAGGATTTAGATTAGATATTAAGAAGTTCTTTACTGTGAAGGCAGTGAGACACTGGAAAAAGCTGCCCAGAGAGGTTGTGGATGGTCCCCCTCTGAAGTGTTCAAAACTAAATTGGATGGGGCTTTGAGCAACCTGGTCTAGTGAAAGGTGTCCCTGCCTATAGCAGGGGGGTTGGAATTAGATGATCTTTTAGGTCCCTTACAACCCAAACCATTCTATGGTTCAGTTCATCCTAAAAGCATCATCTAAAGGATTAGATGATGACATTTCTGGTTTGGATTGGCATTTCATGCAGCTGTATTTTCTTAACAGTTGTTACAGAGCAAACACACTCAGCAGGTCTTTCTCTGCTGACTTGGCTATTCTTGGATCCCCCTGGATCCATAAGCACACTTCTTATTCATCAGTCCTGCACAGAAACCCTTGCATGCAGCAGAGCTCAGCCTGCACAATAAAAATAAACACTTTTGGAATTGTGTTGCTTTGGTCTGAGTGCTCGTTAGGTAAGTCTGCTCTGGAGCCAAGGGACACTTAACAATAGCCTTCCATAGGTCTGATGTTCTCTTTTAGCAATGCAAAGTAAATCCTAGGCCCCAGATTAACTGCTGTAGAGGCTATTGTATTCATTCTCTTCACAGAGGTCTGTCAAGACAGCAGAGCAAAGTTTTTTGAAGTACTTTCTCCTGCAGTGAAAAGTTTCTCCTACTTTCTGTAGCCCAGTTAATCCTTGCATTGGACTTCTTGTGGCAGAAGAAACCCCTATTCTGATTTTTGTTCTGTTAAAACTTGTTCATTTAAACCCGGGCTGAACTTAAAAGCATTTTGTGTGAAAAACTCATTATTCTCTGCATGAAAATATTCATTAGAAAATAATGACTTCTGATCACTGAAGACCTCAACATCCTAGACCTACAAAGTCCTAGAGAGGAAGTTCTGGAACATAAGGAATATAAGATCGTCTGGCCTAAGCTCTACACAGATCCTAACTCATACATAACATACCTAACAGAAGCTAACCTACTCAAAACCACCAGGGTGTGGTTTATTCCTTCTTTTGAACTCATCTTCTGCTTATGGAACATGGAAATGGTTTGTTGTTTATCATCCCCCATGTGACACAGCTCTAGCCAATCTCACTCATAATGGGTGAGGGATCATTAATTGATCTCTCTGGACTTACTCTTTCTGTGAGTCTACTTTAGGCATCTATTTGTTCATTGTCCTCATCTACATTATTTTAACATTGAGTTTTTTCTTCCAGATAACAAAGTGGTTACATGTTTTAAAGTCAATTATGGGCCTACATATGGAATAGTTAATATCACCAAATAAACTCCCAGGTAATTTAAAGAGTAGCTCTGAACATAATTTACAACATACCCTACGTATTTAGATTGACTGTATCTTGGGATGCTTAAATTCGAAACAGATGGTCAGGTGATTTAAAAATCACTCAAGAAAATCTGTAAATTAGCTCACAGCAACATGAAGGAATATCTGCTAGATTGAAAAGGGATAAAAGACCATTAATTGGACTGGAGAGTAAACTGGACTACAATAAATGGTTCCGTAGACTGGAAAGAGTAATTTTCTGGGTTATGGATACGATATTCACCATGATACATACTTAGGAAAAGAGAGACACGTTCTGACAGGCAATGCTTAGTTGCAGGCAGTTTAAAATCAGTGCCAATATAGAAACAGGAAATTTATCCTATAAATAAACATGACTAAATGTATGAAGACTCCAGGAATTTGAAGTGACAGTTAAAGTGGCACCTTGCGGTTCATCATATTTGATCCCACCGTGTCAATGTCACAGTGGCAGCTGGTATCAAAAATTGCTGGTGGGGAAGAGGATAATAAGCTTCTCTCCTCATCCTTGCCATCTTCCCTAACCGAGTTATTCATATTTATGGGGGGTGGAAACTGGGACAGTGGTTTTGAAAAGTAGAAAAAAGAAGGGATGTCTAGGCTCACTATACACAGATCATACCCTCAAGTCAAAGAAGTTCCAGTGTTCCAGCAGCAGGTAGGGAGGAAGACAATAGCATCTATCTCTCTATAGGAATGTCACTGTTCTCTTAAGTTCTGATCTGTGATCTTCTTCTGTCCAGCCCTGCTCTAAATTCACCCCATTTTGTGTTGTACATACAATTTAATTGCCCTGTGTAGCTGACTACCTTGTGTAACAGAATATGTTTCCAAACCCCTCCATGCAGAGTCAAATCTCCCTTTAGCTAGATGACTGCCCCAGCTATTGAGTTACTGGGTGAGGAAAGTGGACAGCAATGCATTCTCCTTCTCCCATTAGGGATCTAAGTCTTCCCAGTCAATGTGTGGTGCCCCTAATACACATCATCTGGATGTTGATTGTTCCTGTGGCTGGCCAGACCCCTGAACGTCATGATCAGAACCTGAACGTCAGGTGCTGCCATACTTTGCATCAAAAGGTTTGACCTGCCCTCTCTCTTCACAGTCCTACACTTAGAGATGAAATTCAGAATCCAGTAGCTCTGGGATTTCTTACAAGAAGCCTGCTGGTTTTGTGTAGTGTATTGCAGCTGGAGAAGGTAGCTGGCAGCTATAGCTCTACTAACAAGGAACTACCCACCAATGCTAACAACCCCTTTGTA
Source organism: Megaceryle torquata (assembly GCA_024611175.1). Lineage (NCBI taxonomy): Eukaryota > Metazoa > Chordata > Aves > Coraciiformes > Cerylidae > Megaceryle > Megaceryle torquata. Next base: position 148,139 of record JANIJG010009129.1, on the reverse strand, counting down.
GTAGTAGTAGTTGTTGTAAGTAGTAAGTAGCTGAAAGTAGCCTTTCAGCCTACTCCATTAGATGAGTCAGAATTGCTTGCTTTATTTTGCTCAAGGAGAGTTCCATGATGTGCTTGTTCATTCTGTGCATTAGACCATTTCTCTATACCCCACAGTGACACCCTTATGCAGGAATGTTGTGAACACAGCTTCATGTTCCTCATTAGCTTGTCAAAGCCTTAGGTAGTGCACAGGAGTTTCAGGAGACAAGGGATGTTGGTGACCCAAACACCCAGGAGCTTTCTAAAACTTTCCATGGATCAGCTACCAAAATGTAAAGTGGAGCTAGTTTGAAAGGACATTGCTTTCCAGTAACATCTGGAGACTGGCACTTCTATCTGTATGTCATCTCCAGCACAAAGCATAAATCTGGGCCTAGGTGAAAGACACTTCACAGAATCACAGAATCTCTATGGTTGGAAAAGACCTTTAAGATCATCAAGTCCAACCATTATCTAATTTTACCAGCGTCACCACTACACCACATCCTTGAGCACCATATCTAGACAGCTTTTAAACACATCCAGGGATGGTGATTCAACCACCTCCCTGGGCAGCCTGTTCCAGTCTTTGATAACCTTTTCAGTATAGAAGTTTTTCCTAATGTCCAACCTAAACCTCCCCTGGCACAACTTGATGCCACTTCCTCTTGTCCTATCAGTTGTGGTTTGTGAGAAGAGACCAATGCCCACCTCATTACAACATCCTTTCAGGGGGTTGTAGAGAGTGAGTTCTCCCAACAGCCTCATCTTCAGACTAAGCAGCCCCAGCTCCCTCAGTCACTCCTCTTAAGTCTAACTTCTTTCCTTAAAGATGGTACCTCTAACATCTGTACCTCGACACCCTCAGCACTGACAACTATCTAATGTCTTTTCTCTTTAGTGCTGTATTTATATTAAAAATTGGCCTGCAAATGTTGGAAATGTGTAAGTTAACTTTTCATCCTTTCCAAAGCATATTCGTTTCATTGTAATATATACACAGCAGTTGCACATTCATCAGCATTTGAAATCTAGTCTTTAAATTGTCCTATATATGCACATATATTTATAAGTTAATAAAAATATACCCTTTCCACAATTCTTTCTACAATGAAATAGCTTGTGAGCAAATTACATTTTCTTTTTGCGTTTACTCAGCACAGTGAAAGAATACATTGACTGCTAAGTTTCTATAACTTTCTTTGTATAGTTTAAGAAAATGGACTCTCACTCTTACTAATTTCAAGTCTATTCTTTTTTGTCCCATAAATTGTCACTGCAGTTCTGCCCTCTTTGCAAATTTACAGGTAGAAAGAATTAAGACACCTATTTATTTACAGTCATTTCCAAAACAGCTGCACATCCACATGTTCCTTACAAGAGTTTTCTGCCCTGTGGATGTTTCAATCATAAAACCATGTGGCTGGCATATAAAACCAAATCTACTTCAAGAGCTGAATTTCTTAATTGGATGACTGAAGCCATTATAACAGTCTACGATTGAGATCTTGCTTCTAATAATCTTTTCCTTACAGTTCTGTAGTCATATGAGTTGTGCCACTGACTTAGTCAAAACTGTACGTATGGAAAAGGATACCACGTCACATCGCTCGTCCCCATCTCATTTCTTCAGTCACCTGCTACTGGCATGTGAAAGATCCTGCACAATCTCTCACTTTGATAACGTGTGAGTGGTGCAGATCTGGAAGCAGGATGGTTCACCCTGCACAGTCTTGGGTTCTGATTTGAGTCCTTGGACATCAAGACTGATCAGATGCAGCTCACTGGAGGAATGTAGCTAGTCAACCCTGTTAAGCAAGACTGAGGGCTGGGTCCTTTGAAGCTCACACTGCTGCCTGGATCACATGTGCTGAAACACACATGAAAACCCACAGGGCAAAATTATTTCACTGCACGGGTGGTTGCAAGAAGCAGCTACTACTATGTCACCAGAGCAAACCATATCATCGCTATGAATTTCATACCTTTTTACCTGTAGGAATTGACTTCATAAACTCTTGCATTTTATTTTTGCCTGATATAAACTGTCCTCAATTTCACATAAAGGTCTGAATTCAGCCCTGATGAAACTACAGTGATTCAGCAGGAGTCACGGAAAGATCTTGGTTAAGGCAAACCTGCAAAGTTTTCAAATTGTTCCCACCTTCTATAGCTCAGCCTCATCAGGATACTTTAGCCCCTGAAATAGGAAAAACAAACCTATGTCTAGAATTTGTTTTCTAGTGATTTCTTAAGTCAGTTATGGTCTAATTAGTGTCACTAAACATAAATATGTCATTTATACAAATTAACAACACAGAATAGAAATCTTTTAAATAACCTCATTATTGGGGAAAAAAACATGGTGAAAAGCAGCAACAAAAAAAAAAAAGCAACAAATGCAAATCAAGCCAGAGCATGACTGTCATAAAGCATGACAGAGAACTATCTGTTGCTATTAAAAATTAAAATGGAAACTAAATGACCTAGGGATAATTCAGGTCCCACACAAAGGACACTTAGCCAGCGCCACCACTTAGGCATAGGGTAGAAACAGATGTTCCCAGCCCACATGAAAACTTGATCAGTTTAACCCTTTCCCAGCTGACAATATCAAGGCTACTCTCCTCTCTCTATGCTAACACCTTGCCAAACCAAATCAGTTTTGGGTTTTGAAGACAGATTTCAGAGGATTTAATTTGTATTGTGATGCTGACACAGGTCTCAGGCTCATACCTGGACCTGCTGTTGTTGACATTTGCCAGCATGTTGGCTAATGCCATGAAGGATGTCAACATATCAACTGGCTTGTCAGGATAGACACATGATGGGAGGCACTTGGTCAAGCTCATATTCCACTGCACCAAGCAGGTTGAGCACAACTGGTTTCTGGGCTCCTGAGCACAGTACCAAAGACAGCCCAGCTGTACTCAGCTACATGGCATTAGCTTCATGCCTGAATGACTGCCCAGAGACAATGATCCTGAGGGAGGACAATCACAAACCTCACCAGCTTTTGCTAGAGCTGTGACATCCATGTCTTCACTAACATAAATGCACAAACACACATATTGAAACCAATGAAGAATGGGCTTCTCAAATGAGGCTTTTCCCTCAGTGCTGGGGAGAACACGAAAGAGCAAACTGGGAATTGGTCAGATCACTTCATGTGCCTGGAGCTACTTGTAGGGAAACAGAATCAACTAAGTAGAAAGTGGGTTGAGGACATGGTATACTACTGTAGCACACTCTGCTACTCTCAAGTTAGAATCAATCGTGGAGTTATAGAATCATAAAGGTTGGAAATGACCTTCAAGATCATCAAGTCCAACTGCCTATTAAATATTATCATGGCTACACTAAATCATGACCTCACTAAGTATTATCATGCCCACAAGTTCATTGATTCCACATCAGAATTTTTCAAAATATCAGGAAAATTGTCAAAGGCATTTTTGGTTTAATAATAAGTATAATAATAAATCAGTTCAAGATAATCAAAAGTTGATAAAAAATTAAGATAAGGACAATACTTGATTTATAAAATGCCTAAATTATTTTAAATATACTTTAAATCCAGCATAGAGGAGAGAGAAACATCTTTTTTAATGACCTCATTCTTGAAAGTATTCTGCCATTAATCCAAAGCTGTGTTTAGGTAAGTTGCTCTTTCTAGAGATTTCTAATTTCCTGGCAATTATGTGAGAAAATAATAATTATTGTTACTGTTAACAATTACTGCTACTGTTAATAATTATCATAATGCTCTATCAGACAAAATTATTCTGATTTAGACAGAAGTACGAAATTGTGAACAAGGAAAATTTTCTGGAAGTGAAATCAGTTTTAGAAAAAAAATTATATTTACCTGTGATCCAATGAAATGGAAGGAGTGTATATACCACGCTGATAATTAGGATATAAAAAGACTCAACGATAACTAATTTGTATGTAATAACATGCATTTATTTGTAAGGTTACAAGGCCTGAAAAGTTCTTGCTGTTACAAACCAGATACTTGAGGATGAACATAAGGCTGTCTGGATCACAGAGTCCTTTTAGCAACTTATGATTAAATCATGCTACAGATAACAAATATAGCTTTTATTACTAGGAAATTATTTCATCTAGCACATAAAATTGCTGGAAGAGTCCTTTCTTAATTACAGATTTTAGTTCTTTGGTACTATCATGCCAATGTTTCCTTAGCAGAACAAGCCAAACTACATTAGAAAAAAAAGTAACAGGTTTATGAGCTTTAAAAAAATGTTTGAAGCAGTTTTCAGAAAGGTATTCTAGGTGTAAGCCAGGGAAAAGAAGTGAAAGATCACAGCCTCAGGTATGTTTAGTGCAAAATGATCTTGTGGTTGAAAATTAAACTGGGTCACATCAGGGCCGTGTTCCCTAAAAGTTGGTCTATGGGTATTGGGGTAAATAATAAAAAAATTACCCTGCCTCAGTAGAAACACTACTCTCCTTTAAAGGAAAGTTATGAGACACCTTCCTGCTATAGTTAAATACAAACAATAAATAAATTTAAAGTAAATCAGAATGGGACAAATTATATACACTAAAGCACCCATAGTTTCATAGAATCATAGAAATATCTGGGTTGGAAGGGACCTCTAGAGGTCATCCAGTCCAACCCCCTGCTGAGAGCAGGGACATCCTCAACTAGAGCAG
>JANIJG010009129.1:132404-143336 GCA_024611175.1 Megaceryle torquata | reverse complement strand
GCTTGGTGTCATCCACAAACTCGCTGCTACTGCACTCGATCCTGCTGTCTGTGGCATTGATAAAAATGTTAAGCAAGACAGGCCACGGTATGGACCCCTGAGGGACACCACTTGTCACTGCTCTCCATCTGGACTTTGAGCCAGCAGAGATTAATTTAGGCAAGTTTCACCTTCTCTGTTATACAGCTGAAGTTACTATCCTAACTAGGATTAATCTGTTCTCAACGGGTAGAAGTGAGTTAAAGAAATTAAAAAACAAAACAAAGACAAACCAAAAAAACTCCTCCCCCCGGGGAAAAAAAAAAAAAAAAAAAAAAAAAAACAAACCATAACAAAAGACCAACCACAGAAAAACCCCACAAACAAACAAAACCCACACAAACCCCCCACCTTCTTCTCATCCTGTAATATTCTGGGGAACAAACAAGAAGTGTTAACAGAGGCAGTTCCCACAAGGTGTTGATACACTGGAGCAACTTTATAAAGGAGGAAGGTGCCCGTTTCATTATACCTTGACTTGTAGCTGTTGCCATCTAGTGTTTCACAGAGTGATGCTGGGAACAATACTGACTTCTGCCCATTTTTTTTCATCTCCCTTTTTATCTAGTTCTATCATACTCTGATTTTCTCAGATCTGTAGAAATGATCCTTCTGTCCACACCTTTTTTGACACCACCTTCCCCAAGCTTCCCTATGAATAAAAATAAGCCCAGTTGACATTGAGCCATCATTTGCATGAGCTAGCCTTGCCAAATTCTGGAGAATTTGCTTGGGATGTGTTCCAACACATGAGGAGCTGAGAGAAGGCATCTCAAGGTCAGCACAAAGGAGGGTGTAAGTGAGAGAGGTGTAACCAGACTCATCGGCAGCATGTCTCATGCTGTAACAGAAGAGCAAAACCCTGCCCTTAGCACAGCTCTGTTGTATAACTGACAACCTGGGTGGCCAGTACAGCAATACACACTTGTTCGCACAACTGACTCATGTCCTCAACACCTGCTGCTGCTGACGTGGTCTCTGCCTGTGCAGCCCTGGCTGTAGCTGCAGCTTGCAGGTTTGGGCTTTTTGTAGTCAGTGCCTGTCATCACAAGAGGCATCCTGGAAAGTTTCTCTGTGTGGTATATTAGAGCTGACAGGTTGGTCACTGATGTGCTTCCACTTCTGCTGCTCAGGAGCAACTTACAAGGCTGGTCCTATCCCGTGCTCTTGTATGGAAGGTTTTTGCAAGTGTCCTGTGCTGTGCCGAGCAGCTAAGTGAAATGTTTTGGCTGTAGTTGAAGACCCCTATGCCAACAGAATCCTACTGATCATATTATATCTGGGAGCACAAAAGCAGCTGTCATTCATAGATCTCCCTTCTCTAAAAGTTACTCCATGCAGTAAAGTGCTGAGAAATGAATTAGTGTTATGGTAAATGTGCTTTAACTCTTGTCTTCTTTCATCTGTGTGTTGAGCCCTGTATCCTGGCATGTTGGTAGTTCAAAAGCACAGTTAAATTCCTTCATTACATTTCAGAAAAATAGGTCACATTTTGTCCAAATTAGAAGCATACTGACAAATACTTTTAACTACAATCCAGCAGTAGTACTTCTGCTACCTCACCTTGGAAGTGCTATTGCTGACTGAGCCCTGATCAGTCAGGTACCCAACATGGCCTCCTCTTCCAGTTGCTGCTTTCTAGCTCTGAGTTAGCTCTACTTACATGTTTTGCTGCATCTGTAAGAAAAACCCACCAAAAACCCTGAGAAGAAAAAAATCACTACCTAACTTTTGGTATTATAGGAACAGATTGGCTTGTTCTTATTTGGTTTTGGCTTGTTTCAATAGCTTGCTGTTCATGATAAACCTCTAGAATGGTGAAATGTTTTCAATCATACTTGCTTTAGTGTGTAAAGAGCATTTCTAACTGCTTCTTTGCCCTGGTAAACCCTAAGACCAGGACTCCTGAGTAAATTGTCTCACTGAATGCACCAAAACTGGAGCTGCAAAGACAGATCTGCCCCTTATGAAGGATGGAGAGTGTGTCCAGTTACGATTCAAGCAGCAAATCTGGTCAAAAAGGAATGAGTGGAGATATAAAACCAGCTTCAACTTCCATAAAGCACTACAGATCCCACTTAATACCATGTTCTGGTGTTTTCAGAAACATTGCTTTGGGATTTGGGTTTTTGCCTTTTTTAAAGCTGGTATTTTTCAGATTAGCAACCTACACAACAGTTTTATTCCTTGATATACTTCATACTGGAGCAGGTGGCAAAAAGGCAGCAGTGCTGTGGAATACTGGGGCTCCTCAAGCAAAGAATAGGGTGATTTCAAGAAACAGACAAGGTTTCCAACCCCCAACTTCATTTTTACTAATTATTTCCATACCATTCTCATTCAGACAACTCTTGTGGACTGTAGCCTTTATAATGGTATTTTGAATAGTGAAATGGATTTCAGGGGCAATTTGCAGGAGCACAACTGAGTCAAAATAAAGTGGCAGCTGTGGAATTTTCTATAAGCACATCATTAAGTGACTTGATGATGGTGAGCAAAGTTAGAAGAGGAATACCCTTCACTGAGATTTCTTTTTTTGTTCTAGAATCATAGAATCATTAAGGTGGGAAATGACCTTCCAGATCATCAAGTCCAACCATCTACTAAACATTATCAGGACCACTAAACCATGGCGTGAAGTGACACATCTGGATGTTTATTGAACCCCTGCAGGGTTGGTGATTCTAACCCCTCCCTGGGCAGCCTGTTCCAAGACCTCACCACTCTCTCAGCAAAGAAATCATTCCTAATGTCCAACCTAAACCTCCCCTGAGGCAACTCAAGCCCACTTCCTCTTGTCCTATCACCAGTCACCTGGGAGAAAAGACCAACACCCACCTCACTCCGACCTCCCTTCAGGGAGCTGTAGAGAGCAGTAAGGTCTCTTCTCAGCCTCCTCTTCTCCAGACTAAACAACCCCAGGTCCCTCAGCCTCTCCTCATCAGACATCTTCTCCAGGCCCCTCACCAGCTCCATTGCCCTTCTCTGAACTCGCTCCAGCCCCTCAATGTCTTTTTCATCCTGCAGCACCCAAAACTGAAACCAGCACTCAAGCTGCAGCCTCACCAGTGCTGAGTACAGGGTCCAAGTAATTAGTCTATCACTGGCCTCAAAAAAGGCTTAGACAACCTTGTCTTTTACTCAGAGCAATCTTGCTAATAGTTATCTTGCCTTGGAAAAAGCTAACACTATATCTCTGTAGCGCTTCTCACCACAAAAGTTGGCCATCCTTACTGCAACCGATAGGAAGAGCAAAATCCTCACACTCCTTTGAAGGGCAAATATTTTGGCCAGGACATAGCAGCTAATTAATATTTTTCTTGTTCCACAGCACTGCAGTGTCCCAACCAAGGTCAGGGCTGCATTGTGCTGGGCATTATATAGATTCATGGAAAGAGCAAGTTCCTGCTCAAAGCTCAGTGGAAAGGAATGCTGAAAGTTAGAGGGCAGAATGGGAGCGCATTCAAATCAAATGCAGAAGATAGCACTTGTCAGAAGGTTTTTAACCTAGGGTTCTGCCCAACTTGCCATGCTGCCTCATAGTACAAAACCTACCATGTAACACAAACTTCAGTGATTTTAGGTTATCTCTTAAAAAGGAGGGGGCAATGACAACTTAATTATCCTCCTGAAGGTGGTTGGTAGTTGTAGTCAGATATAAGTTGGAGTTTACGAGTAGAAAAGTGAACATTATGGCCTTTGCTAAGCTGAAGACAGTATTTTTTACTGTGTAGGAATCACACATTTTTCTCAAACTGAACATTCTTGTGCTGAAATCCTGGCCTGAATCAAAATGAGTTTTGCAAGCAATATTGAAATGGAGATTCTTATATAATGTATATCTGTGGGAATCTGGGTATACATGGGTAATGAATGTAATACAATTTTAATGAGAATTTCATTTTATGACTCAGGATACAAGAAGACATAACTTCTTCTAATATAATTGCCTTTGATTAATCTGTGGGAGTTACTCATTTCAGACAAAACTTTTGCCCTTTTTTTTAATGTCCAGACTAATGAAATTACTCTTATTAGTTTGAGGGTAGATGATGACACGCACAATAAGCACTGAAACAGAGATGTATTGGACAGCTTACTGGAAACTGAAATTACAGCAAATGAATATTGCACATTGACCCATGAGCACAGCATCCAATTATTCAACAAGAATTCTTTTATCTCCCCTCTGTTATCACTCTTAACATATATGCAACACAATCTGCTTTAAGCTGTCACCAAACACCTCTCTGAAACACAAAGCAGGAATGAGAAGAAAGAAATATTAAAGGGAAAAAAGTATTCCACCCCGGGATATTAACATTATCATTTATAGTCTGTGTTCTGATAGTGGCCAAGGGAGTGAAAGAAAATTGGGCTCCATTATGTGAGGAGTTGTTCAGACTCTCAAGAAAATAAAGTCTGATTTCAGAAGAATTCAAAATCTTATTTCCAACAAACCAAAGGAAATTAATATAGGAAACAGCAGCAGGGAATTCAGAGAGGTCTGAGGGAGACAGGATTAAGGAAGGGTACGGTAATGGCTTGTATATCTGTTTAAACTCTTTGCTTGCAGTCTGCTCTGTTTTACTGCATGTTCTGGTCTACTGGAAAAGGGGTGCAGGAAGGAAAGCTACTTGCCTACCTTAACTGATGGATATTCCTTGCCTGATGTGGTACACTGGATTCAGAGGAATGTGTGCCCTCCTGAGAGCACTGTGAGTGAAGCAGCTGGAGTGCAGAGCAGGAGCCAGGCAGCAGCGAAGTAGCAAAGAAAGTATTGTAAACTTCTAGAGAACAAGCAAAAATAGACTTTTCAGGGGACCAAACGCCTCCAACTCGTACAGAGTTTGTTACAGCCCAGAAAGTTACTGAAAATCACTGGACTGAGCCCAACACTGTAAGAAAGAACAGACCTGAAAAGATCCACTGAAGAAGGGGAGAATCTGATTTCAAACCCTTTTATTTCCATTGAATTTTACACAACAGATCTTTTATTTGAAAGCTTATTTTAAATTTTCCCTTTCAAAGCTACTTCTTTCTGTGCGTGTGTGTTTTCATAAGCACATCTTAGATGATAGTTTGGTGTTTGTGGTGTGCTTGTAGTCCACCTCAATGCTCTGACTTCAGGTCCCATCATACCTAAGCACATGCCTCAATCAGCCATAAAGCAAAAGTTAGGGGTGACCAATAACAAGCTACAGAATCTTAGAATGTTTGTACCAAGATCCCACACAATGCATGGAAAAATCCAATTAATTTGATAGATTTCATCTGCAGAGGAGCAAAGTATCTGATTTCAGGATGAAAGCCCAAATGAACATGTTACTAAATGAATCAAATAAGCTAAATTCTGAAGTCTTCACTTATACAAAGCTTGCACTAAATTTTAACAAGTTTGCCTATACAGGGCTGGAAGAAAATCAAATATTATTTTATTGGATTTAGCGATGGATGAATATTTCTCATTCTGTCACAATAAGATTATTTACTCACAAAGAGGTACTAAAATAAAATATTATGAAAGATAAATGCTTATATCTAAATGGCAGATACTTTCCCTATGTGTTCTTTAAGGCACAAACATTACAAATTTGTCTTTTCTTTTAAGCATTCTTTTTCCTCCAACATTTTTACCATTATCATTCCATATCTATCACTGTTGGCAAAATCCATGTCTAGTTGCATCTGTATTCCTGGATGTCCTGCTTGCAATAGATTTGGTGAAGGCAATATAAGAGACACGGGCTCTTGGTTTTTTTATGTATTTCATACTAGAAGCCTTTTTTTAAGATCTGCTACCAAAAGCACCAAGATGTATTTTTTGTTAATTTCCCCTTCTAATTGTACTTTACTTCAAGTTTTCAAACTTTCAAGTACTTACATGGGTGTTTATAACTCAACTAATTTATAAGTGGGTTTCTTTTTAGTTGCTGGGAAGGGAGCCAAACCATCATTTTACTGAGTTGACAAGTAGCTACACCTTACTCACCTGTCCTGGGTTCAGTTGGGGTTAATTAGCAGCAGCAGCTGCTGGCCCAAGCAGTTGGGTGAGGCCACAGCCATGATAAACAACCAAACCAGCCAATGGAAGAGTTGATACCACACTGAGTCATGCCCCTATATAAGAGGAGGGCTGGGCTAAAGGTGCCTGTTTTCAAGTGGCTGCAGTGTGATTGGAGCAGGGAAAGTTGGCACCTTGGGCACAGGTAAAGCCTTTCTGGCTTTTAATACTTGCTTTGTCTGTCATTTCTTTAGTATTGTCATTAGTGCTGTTGTTTTCCTCTCTCTGTGGGCTGTTTTATAAAATGGTCCTTATTTCAACCCCTAGAGTCTCACCTTTTTTTCTCCTCCTATCCCTCAGGAGGAGGTGTGGGGGGAAGTGGTGGGTGAGTGGCTTTGTACTATTCTGCCAGCAGGGGTTAAACCACACCACCACCTTCTGTATTAGAGCTGAATGTTGAAAGGAGTCACCTCCTTGATGCCCGAGTCACTACTTGAGTGCAAAAGTACACAGAGACTGGCACACAGACAGGACAACAATGGCACTCAAGCTTCTCTAACCTTGGTTTCACTTCCAGATGCTTTCACAAATTACCTTTATGAATTTTAGGATTTTTTAATGAGCATGGGCCCCATCAGCCCTTTACAAAATGGGACCTATTCTACAGCTTCTGCATCAGTCCTTCAAGGCTGTCTCAGCAGACAGTGTGCTTTTCAGAGTAGGAACATCCACTCCCTGAATGAGAGTGTCTATCTTAGTGGGGTTCTGCCCAGGACTCTAAATGTTGTTATAACACAAATAATTAAAGCAGAGACTATCAGTTAGATTAGTACTCTTACAAGCTTCTTATAGGCATCTACCTTAAAAGATTAAAATAACCATCCTAATTGAAGAAATGCAAAGTTCTTTCACTTCTACTGTTTCCCTGACACTCTTCTTCCTGACTTAATTATGGGTCTTATTAAGTTCATAACCATTAATCAAATAGAATTTCTTTACTTAAGCAATTCTATTACAAGGGATTCACATGTACCTCACAACTCTGTGATAAAGGCAATTGTGTATGTTCCTTGTCAGTCTAGAAATAAGCATTGTATAGAACAATCCTCCTCTGTTTTCCAAATTACAGTGCAATAATTGGCTTGTAGCTCCTAGTCACGACTGAGTTTCTGTATCACCTACATTGTTTTCTTCTCTCTTTCATTTCTATATCTAAATCTTCATTTTAAGTGAAGAGCTGAAGACTTATTCAGCAGCACAAACCAACAATTTCTCTTCCCTGTATAACTTTCTTTGCTCTTTTAAAGATGCTGAAAAGAGTGTGTTAAAGACTGTATGTACAGAAAGCCAAATCTCAAATCTACTTTGCAGAATTGGTCTGGTCTTCCACTTCAGAAGACAAGAGAATGCAACATTTGATTCCTGGGAATAGAGGATGAAAATCTGACAAATGGCCTTAGCTGCAAACCACATAATTATTAGAATGGTGAGAAGCATAAGAAAAAGATACCTTTTAAGGTATCACACAGATAGGGGTGGCTCAAAGGCTAACTAAAGATGATCTCCAATTATAAAGAAGCGCTGCTCTCTGTAAGTAATGTTAACAAGCAGTGACATTAGACAGTGAAGCTCAAAAGGCAATGGTGTTATATATGCAGAAATCTCATTAGTCAAATGGTGTGGAGCATTCAACATAGAAAGAGATCTGAAAGTAAAAGAATAATCATTTATCTTTAAGTTTTCCTTCAAATTAAAACTTTGTCATACTGATTTTTTTGAAAACAACCTGAAATGTATAATTGGCACCATACCACTAACCGTGTCATACCACTTGTGATAAAAAGTATATAATTTTGTGTCCCACAGTGTCTCTGTATCATAAAATTAGCCAAGGATTATGTATTTCAAAGCAAAGGACTGAGCTCTAGCATATCGAAGCCATCTGCTGAACGACTCAGACAGAAACTGCCACAATCACCAAACCACTAGATATTGCCAGCTTTACCTAAAAGGAAACACAACATGTCACAGTAGTCTGACATTCCCTGTTGTTAAAGAATGTGACTTGCATACTGATCTAGCAAATATCTGAGCAGCTTTAAGCACAGAAATGGTTCAGTCTGATTTTTGTCAACTGGATTGAAATAGAAGAAAAGGCAAAGGATCTAGGATCAAAGTGTTCCAGCTCCAGATTGTGGAGCTTCTATTCTCAGCAAAGGCCATTTGCTTTGCTGCCCTGGTTCAGACAAAGGTCTCAAGGATGAGTCTAAAACAAGTGATAAATTTATCACCTTCAAAAAAAAGGCAATTAAAAGTATTCTGTCAAGGCAGAGTCACCAAAAAGGATCTGAAATAAGAGTGCTGCACTGAAAAGCGATTGCCTGGCTTCACTATGACAGGTTTCCAGTATTGGTTCTTTTTGTTTTATCTATGCTGTAGACTGTAAATGGCCAAAACATGGAAATAAAGCTGGTCCATGTTCATCCATACCTTTTAATGTCATAATATCCCTGTGCCAACTCAGACTTCTCCCAACTTGTTTTTGTGAATAGCAGGGTCAGGCACTCTTCCTGTTTCTCAGTATCAATCAAGTCACTGGGAGGCGAAGGGGAAGATACTTTATCCAGCCAGGTGTGAGCTGTGCCATGTTATCTGTCCTCTCAGCCACAAAACCAGGCCCTTGCTTTATCAGCAGATGTGCAGCCTTTCTGTCCAGAATGAGAGGAATGATGCACATGGTTCTGTCATAGTTAAGTGGTATCCACATCCTTCAGCCCATGGAGGCAAATCTTAAAGGCACTGATGGAAACTTTAATGTGTAGGAGAGTAACACCGACTTCAGGAACTAATTTGCTCAGTTTTTGTGGATTTTCAGGTTGGAGAAAACACTAATTCCTTACATTTCAAAATAAAAATATTCTTTGTTTGCAAATCAGTAAGGAACTAGGGAATTCTCTTTCCATTCTCTATGCATTGCTAGATACACTTTGGAAATCAAGGGCAAAATGACTGAGCACTGAAAAATGGCTTTGCTAGGGCATTGGCTTTCATCTGAAGCATAGAAGTTGCCTATCTTGTGCTTAATGTAGTGCTGGACTGTCTTCTATCTTGCAAGCAACTGGTGGTGAGCCTTCCATGTAATAGTGGCTCTTTTTTTTACCCTACTGTGCAACCCTGGGTGGGGGAAATAAAGCCAGTTACAAAAAAAAAAAAAATTCTGTAGAGAAGTACCATAAAGGGATACTAACCAAAGGGATGCAGAACCCTCCAAGCCAGGGGACTACTGAATTGCACAGATATATCTTTAGCTCTCAATGGGCCTGTCTTGCACTCTTAGAGCTCCCTGACATCCCATAATACATCTTGGGGTTTTTTTTCTTTCACATGTCAAGATTTCTTTTCTGCAGTTATTCCTCTCGTTGTGTCAGTGAAATGAAAACATGAAGCTGTTGCCACGTGCTGGATGCTGCCAGCGCTCTCTTCACTCTCCGTGCACTAAACTCATAGCCTCCCCTGTGTCTCTGTCTGGACTAGAAGTTCCCTGGGACAAGGACCTTCTCCCACTGTTTGTTTGTAGAGTGCTTAATACAAGGAAACTGTACCGTTTGTTGCTGTTAGGCATGGCTATAATAAACATGATGATGATAACCTTTTTAGCAGTCCACCAATTACCAGACATCAGAGTAAAACCCTGCAGGAAATGGGAGAGATGCCTGCCCTGGGATACTTTCCATGCCATTCTTAGCACAAATTAAGGCCAAAAAGAAAATTGTTCATAATGAGCTCGAGATGAAAGTCTTGTCAGGGAGGGAAGAACTATACCAGAAGCTGGGGGGAGGGGTCCTGCTGGCCTCATCTTTGCTAAAGGCAAATGGTCTTGGCCTAATTGCAATTTTGTCTTTTAGAATTTGATAGTAATTGTGGCACAAGAAGAGTCTAAACAGGCTACTGTTAGTCCTGCAGTCTTTCCCCCTTTGTCCAACTTGTGTGAAGTAGAGCTTTCTTCCCCCCCCCATTTTCTCATTCTCTCTGTCTCCCCAAACAGCTCTTGCAGCATTCTTTTCCTCCTTCCTACACGCTCTACTTCTCCCTTACTTCAGTCTCTCACTCCGCACCCCAAAATCATCACTCACACCCCCACACAGCATGCAGACGTCCTCCCCTCCTCTTTTTTTCTCACAAAAGCTCATGCACGCCTGCTCTGTTTCTGCTCTTCCCAGGTGGTGATTAATAAGAGCCCTTGCTGGAGCTAAAAGCAGTGATGAGTGTCTATAGAATAACAAACATCAGTGCGGGTGAGGGAGGCAGAAGCACACCTATCTGCTTCCCAAGCTGCCACCACACTTACTATGTCATAGCAACTGATTAAAAGTATGGCATTTCTGGGCCTCATTTCAACCAGAGCTGCCTAAAGGTCCTGCAGGAAAAACTGCAGGAGAGGATCTGGTCCTGTATCACCTTATTAGGAGAGGATCTGAGTGTCCCCAGCTTGGTTGTCACATTAGCTCTGCAACATCAAAGGAATTTTCTTACTATTCAAATACCACTAAAGAAAAGCAGTAAAGGTCTCTGCCTCCGATGGTGTTGTGGTTTAACCCCAGCTGGCAACTAAACCTCACACAGCTGCTTGCTCACTCCCCCCTGGTGGAGTTGGGGAGGGAATTAGAAGGATAAAAGTGAGAAAACTTGTGAGTTGAGATAAGAATAGTTTATTAGGTAAAGCAAAAACCACACACACAAGCAAAACACTACAAGGAATTCATTCACTGCTTCCCATCAGCAGGAGGTGCTCAGACACCTCCAGGACAGCCGGGCTCCACCACACGTAATGGTGACTTGGGAAGACATCCTAACTCCAAATGTCCCCACCTTCTTCCCCCAGTGTTATA
>JANIJG010009129.1:73585-120953 GCA_024611175.1 Megaceryle torquata | reverse complement strand
CCCAGGGTGCCACTGGCCTGCCTGGCCACAAGGGCACATTGCTGGCTCATGGTCACCCTGCTGCCCACCAGGACCCCAAGGCCCTTTCCCCTTCACTGCTTTCAAACCAGTCAGTCCCCAACCTATGCAGGAGGTTGCTGTGGTGTCACCTTCAAATATAACTTCTCCACACAGGGACAACAGGTGCAAGACACAGTATTTCTCAGTTTAGTGATGTATTCAAGCCATCAGCACAAAGCAGCCACAGGCCTTCATCTCCCACCTGCACACAGTCACTAGCACCTTCACCCCAACTTCCAGATGTCTTACCCACCTTACCTTTTTGGGCACGTTGGTATGGCTCCGTGCTGTTCTGTGCAAATTTCAGTTCCATGCAAATTGCTTATGATATGCAAATCAATGCATTAAATAACTAGCATAAAATGACACATACGGAGATGTGCATAACTTGGCAGCTTTAAATCTGGAATCATTCCACTGACGTCAATGGTTTCACTTCAGACAGGCTCCAGTACGGAAGGTGTTGAAATCTGGCCCTGTGATATTTTCAGTCAACTTCTAAACACAAACTCAGGAACGAATGATTTCAAAGGTGTAATTATTGATTCAATTATAAATTCCTTGGGGTTGTTATTTCTTTAGGTCTGTACAACTAGCCACATGTCCAAAGGTGGATTGCAGAACATATTTAATTCCAACTAAGCTGACATTCCAGATAGAGAATTTGTAGTTTATCAGATCTCCAGGTGCTATGAACCCGATCCACTCTGGCTCTAATCACCTCATAGCCAGGGCAAATAATGAAGAATTTATGCCAAAAAGTCTTCCGAGGCAGATGTGTGCCCTAAAGTGTTTCACATCAATGTAGAATGGGGAATGAGTAGAGATCAGTTCAGTATTACATGGCATGTACTTTTGATCCGGGACTGGGTGCCTAGAAGAATATGTACCGTCTTGTGTAACCACCCCCTGACAAGGATCTGCTGTTGTTGTGTGCAGGAAAAGCAGAACGTGGTAAAGGTTAATGCTGCACATGGCAGAACCACAGTACTGAGCTGGGTCCTGGTTGCTGACTGCTTTAAGTGCTGTGCAGTCATTTACACATTCGAAAATGTCATTTTCACATGGCAGAATTTCCACCCACTTTTGCCTGAATGTAAATGACTCCAGGAGATGCCAGGCATTAAGTGTTCTTAAAGCTGCCCCCAAACATCCCACTGTTCAAAACTGATGCTTTGAAACACTCTTAGAAAACACACGATGCTTCAAAATGCTCTTAGAAAACACTGTCAGGCTTTCAAAACATACCCATTTGTGTTTCTAAATCTTCTTGGTTGCTGGTGGGGGATAGGCTCAGATGTCCCAGGTTGCTGAGCTACAAGGTGTGTGAATCCAATGTCAAGGAGATTCAGCAAAGCTTGGTAATGAGAGTCTTTGGAATCAGGCTCTGCTCCTGCTGTCTGTCTATTCAGCTCACCTGAAAATCTGTTGTATTTTGCATGAGTAAAAAGACACCGGAGGTTCATATGAAGAAGCTTCCAGATTTCTTATTAGTTACCTGAACTAGCATCAGAGATTTTGTATATAAATATAGAAGCAATAGATTTTCAACAGCAAAAGTAGAAGCAATAGTATAGAAGCATGTAAATATAGAAGCAGTCTGAACTGTGGAAATGCCAGTGTCCATCTGTATATACAATCAAACATTTATTAAGTGTGTATAACATTAATATCAGTATTTCCTTTTGTTGTTTTTTTGTTGTTGTTGTGTTGGGTTTGGGGTTTTTTTTTGTTGGGTTTGGGTTTTTTGTTGATGCTGTAATCATGATATCTTTACCCTTTTTTTTTTTTGTTGCTATAACTAACTTCAACTGACAAAATTAGAACCTCTTATTATAGCTATCACTTTGGGAGTGGTTTTGAGTTTGTTTAGGTTCTTTTTTAATCATAACAGTCTCCCTGCAGACCTGGACTGACATGAATTTACCACTATTTTGACATCTTAAAGTTGTTTCTTATAAAATTTGCATTGGTGTCATTTTGTTTCAAGCTGATATTGTGACGATGTCTCCCTAGATTTATAAGGAAAATTTCTTTTTCTTTTGACATAATGTCATCCCTATAGCCCTTCACTACCATCTATCATAAATCTGTGGATTTAAATGAAAAGTGGTTTAATTCTGTAAATTAAAGCTTTCTCAGTAGCTGCTTTTCTGACCTCAATATCCAGCTATTGACTGCACTTGTGTTTTTACAGAAATTTCAGAAGTTCCTGCCCAGTGCTTTAGGCAGCTCTTTCCATAGGTACCAAACAAGGAAAAGAAAACAAACCTTTCCCTTGAAAATAAAAAATCATTTCCGATAAGAAAGAAGTGAATTCCTGCTTGTAACAGCAGCATCAAACAACTATACAGTCTTGGTTAGATCCCCTTGAACTCCTGAGTGCTGCTGATCCCCCTTCACAGAAATGGTAGGGCCATCATTTTGGGATTGAACATTTAAGCTGTTTTCTGGAGTTTCCATGGCAAACACAAAGTCCTCAATATCGACGTATTTGACACAATGTTACCATTTTATTTAAATACAAAAAATTAAAATAGAGAGCTCAGGGTGGCAGGAAATTTCAGGAAGGTTCCTGTGTGGCAGGTATGTCTTTGAACCTGGTTTATATTTTTCAGTTCCTTCCTTTTCAGACCTGAAGAGGCAAGCAGGATAGTGTGCAGAAGCACTAATGCTTTGTGACCCTTCTTGAAGTAGAGTCATTGTGATGGCATAGCTAGAATTCCCAAGGGCATGTTTGCAAATTATAGAGCAAATTCCTACCTGCAGTTATTGAATATTCCTAGGATTATCCATAATCCTGTCAGAGCGGTGCCTGTGTGTGATTTTGCAAAAACAATGGTTCATCAGAACATTGCTTTAATGAGGTATTTGCAGTAGTAGCATCATTTTTATGTTCTGGTATAAATGGTACAGCTCCTGTACAGCTTTGTATCTGTAAATCATAGCACAGGTACAGAGAAAAGGAGCCTTCAGCAGCAAAATTTGCTCATTTTTAATGAATCAGACCATCACAGAATCATAGAATTTCCTAGATTGGAAATGACCTTTAAGATCATCTAGTCCAATCAGCAACCTAACACGGAGAAGACCTTGACTAAACCCTATCCCTCAGCACTACTATGCGACTCTTAAATCCCTCCAGGGATGGGACTCAACCACTTCCTTGGACAAGCCATTGCAGTGCCTGAGAACCCTTGCCATAAATAAATTCTTCCTCATATCCAACCTAAACTTCCCTTGGCACAATTTAAGGCCATTTCCTCTTGTTCTATCACTTGTTACTTAGAAGAACAGACTGATCCCCACCTCTCTACAACTTCTTTCAGGTAGCTGTAGAGAGTGATGAAGTCTCCCCTGAGCCTTTTTCTCCAAGCTAAACAAGCCTAACTTTCTCAGCTGCTCCTCAGAAGACTTGTTCTCTAGAACCTTCACCAGTTCTGTTGCCTTTCTGTGGACACGGTCCATCACCTCAGCGTCCTTCTTGTAGTGAGGGGCCCAAAACTGAACTCAGTACTCAAGATGGGGTCTCATTACTAAGTAATGGTGTTGGTGACAGTGACTTGGTTTCACTGGCTTGTCTCACCAGCAGTGCCAAGGCAGAAGCTGTACCCCTCATGGCTTAACCAAAATAAAGGACTCAGAATTGCAATTTCCATGTGCACGACAGATTGTTTATTCTGCCCTACTTACATAGAGTGAAATTTGATTGCTTTCTAAAAAGAATAGTCAAGCATCATTTGAAAAGACTTCCAGCTCACACACCAAAAGCATACCGGTGTCCCAGAGGTCCTGTGTCAGACCTGTCAGCCTCATCTGGATGGGTAGATACTGCAGCAGTAGATCTCTCATCTTCAGGCAATGACATCAAGTCCCAAGTATGACAAGATCAGGACGAGACATTTTAACAACAGCGCAACTGAAGAGAGATATTAAAAGATAGTGTGTGAACCTGAGAAAAGTTTATCCTAAAACTTTGCAAAACAAAAATTATGACTTTAATACAGGTTTAACAGACACTTTGAGATTTAGATTGCAATTAATTTTGAACTTAATGCCCAAAAGTCAAAGGGGACTTGGAACTATAGGTAAACACTGAACACAAAGTTGCACAAAATGGGAATAAAATATTAGCTGTCTATCTGAGCAGCGTAAATTCCTATAGATTATTTAAATAAGGAAAAAACATCGCATATAAACCAACCTGTGAAGTTTCATCCAAACCATTAACTGTTTATTGTGGTTTGTTGGGTTTTTATTCTCTTCCAATATTGAAATATCCTGTTACTGTTAGAATAAACTCAACGTATTTTTGTTATCTGTATAAGCACCCAGCCTGCCTTTGACTTCAGTGGAGTTTCATAGTCTTATTAAATGTTCTCTGTCAGGTTGCAATGTCTCTGTCAGTAATTCTTGTCTAAAAGAGCAACACCACAACTGGAAATAACAGTCTCTGTTGCATTAAGCATGGCAATGAGCACTGGTATTAGTCTTGCATTTTAACTGCACCAAGCACTTCTTGTCTGATCTTAATGTTGGTCTCACTGAGTAGATATTCTGAAACTAACTTCTCATATTTGGTGCCTATCACTGTAATCCCATTTTTCACATATGTTAATCACCCCTAAGTGGTGTTAGCTCCAAATGCAGTTTGGGGATTTCAGCATATTGTGCAGGGTGTCCAAAACTGCATGAAACTTCATGAAAACGTGGCTTTTCTCAGTTGTTTTTGAGCTTTCTATGTGTGGACCGTGGTTATTTCTGCTAATTTACATGCAAAGGATACTTTGCAGTAGTCTGTATCTTGCCACAACCTGTAAATGGCAACAGAAATGTTAAATTTCTACTAGCAAAATCAGGGATGAGAAAGACTGGAAAGCAGCTCAGAAAGTCTGAGCTGCCTGGAAACTTTGGTGTCCACAGCAGTGAGCAATTGCTGAGCCTAGCACTGAGCATAGCCAGCCTGCCCTGCCAGTGTCGGGGCAGTTCTGTGGATTCAGAAGTGATTAACATGAGGCCATAAGATTTTAATGCCTTCAGTTCTGGGTTTCAAACCAGTTTAGCTAGATACAGGTGAGGGCTGGTCTTGTTACACTTCCCACAGAGGCTAGGGTTTATTGTACCAAAATTTACAGCTGTAGAGGTTGCAGTTAGCCATTAATTAACAACTCTAAACTGGAAATGTCTCTTACTGGGAGTAAAGAACTGGCAGAAAGGGTTTGTGTATCCGCTCTGCAGAGGATGCAGCCCCTTTATAGAAATTCTGTGCTGTCCTATGAAGTGAGATGCTTAGAGTTTATGCTGATCCCCATGTCTGGACAAGCTTGACTACAGATTTCTGGTTCACTAGGCATGAAAGATCAGTCAGCTATTAAACCAGAGATTGTAATACCACTAGCTATGGAGAGCTGCCTGATGACAGCATTTTATAATGCTCGGGTAAGAACTGAGATGTTACTATTCTTCCCAACATAGAGAATCCAGACGTACACAAATGCAAGCATGTGTATGTACACTGTGCTTCTGATGGTCACATGGTGAAAGGAGAAATCAGCTGTAAAATAAAATGAGATAAGGTGACTTTATTTGGATGTGCTGACAGCTCTGTGAAGGATATATTGAGATCTTGCATTTAAATTTCAATGTGCAATGGTAACAAAGTGCACAAAGAACTTTTGAAGACACACTGTCCATTGACTGCTATTTAAAAGTCAGCCATAGATTTTAACCATTATTTATTATATTTTTTATGTGTCCTTGGTGTTTGCACATTACTTTGTCTTTCATTGGTTTCCGAGTACAATCAGCACCTATTTTGCAAGGAGTTACATGTTACGGCCTGAAAATTTTAGCTTTGAAATTCCTTTTCAAAATATGAACAGACAATCCAGATGATGTACAGGAAGAAAGGGAGTGTAATACAATTTAAAACAATAATGCTGCAGCTTCTCCCTAACCCATTACTTTAAAACTCTGCCTCAATTAAGTGTTAAGAAAATAAAAACGTCTTGGACAAGAAGAATAAAATCAACAGTAATTAATTGCTTCAATATTTCTCACAGCCATTTCTCCTCCATAGGAAATTAATTTCCATTCATACTACAGGCAAGATACAGGAGATGGAAGTAGAGAAAATTAATTTGGATTATGTCATTCTGTAGTTTAATCCAAGCATGAATATCCTTTGTATAGTGACTGGGAATGATATCTGGATTCAAAAGTAATTCTGTGAATTTTGAGGTCTTATGGGACTGATATTGTTCTGGGAATGAAGACATTGCAATCTTCCTACCATTTGCAATAGCCAGTAAAATGTAAGAATTAGTTGAGAGCCAAAATTCCTCTCTGAAATGCACAGCTGTCATCATCTCCCACTCCTGTTTTGTAGTGATCAGATAGACTTGCCAAGATAGTCATGTCTACGATCGTCTGTGTTTTGATGGATGAACCCTTAAAAAAAAGCAAAAGAGAAGTTGTAATATGCCTGAAGGCAAAGAAGTGAAAAGCTGCTTCTTTGTGCAGGACTTGCACTGGGTCCTATATTAGAGAAACTTCTGGCCAGAGGAGAAGAACTTCAGAGACATGCCAGGATTAGGGATTAATTTCCCTTCCCATGTACAGAGCTGTCAGGTCTCATGCCCTCAGACAAAGCCTTACAATTAAGTCCCATCTGATTTTAACCACAGACAGTGGGAAATTTTCCCATTTACGAAATAACACAGATAATCTGAAGTCTTTTTCCAACTAGAGAGAGAACTGGGGGTGCCAATTCCAGGATGCCAGGCTGGGGGAACGCTCTCTGCTGATGTTAAACTGGGGCAGTTCAAATTCCAGAGGAGAAACGTGGCTTCAGTTTTAGAATCTAGAAATTTGTCTGCAAATTTTGAATGTCCCTCCACTGTGATCTTCTGAAGTTTCATACTATGAATTGAATGCAGACTGATTAACCTTTCTTTTCCTGAATCTGAAGGGAGCCTAACCTCCTACCTGAGCTTGATTTCAATTCCATTTATTATAAATGCTAGAGTTGGAAGGATAAACCTAGAGGGACTTCACTTGTATTTGCTGGAGAGATTAGTATGTCTCCTCCTGACATTCTGATTTAAAAAAAAACACATCTTTAGACCCAGTGTATCTATTTCTGTGTTCATTTTATGGAACATTATAGAGAATGATTGTTTAGTGAAAAGCATTCTCATTTACATTATTGTATGTTATTTGACCTTCCTCAAGAGCACTGGGACATCTCCAAGCACACCACTCAGCTTTGAATACTGGCACTTGTGAGCCCATTCTTACACCCTGGTAAGATGATTAATGTACTTTGGAAAATCACCTAATGGCTTGAGACACTTTCTATGCAGCCTCTTGTAGGAGAAAAACAGGATAATGTGAGATGTAATTTTACAGGTATGAAATGGAGGAGCTGAGACAGGGAAACTCATTCAGCAGTATTGGCAGGATATCTGCAGTGCTTGAGAACCACACTGCAGAATTTAAAAGTGTTTGTGAGATAGAGAGATATTGGAAGAGATCCCAAATACATGGAGACACCTGGTTCCCTCTTTAGAGACTGGTGGAAGGAACATGAAAAGATTTATCCAGTCAAAATACTGTCCTGGAACCTTGCCTTTTGTTAGAAGATGTGAAGTACTTGATGTATATGACTTGATGTATATGTATAAATTGAGTTTATTAATTTATACATATAAATAATAATAAAATTGAGCTAAAAGAAAGACTAAAGATCTTACTTTCCCTGCAGGGCTCAGAAAGGCTGATAGTTCTTCTCATAGAAACATAATGTCAAAAAAGTTTTGTAAAAAAATGGAAAAAAAGAACAGAACCTTCTTTTTCAATCAGTATATGCATGTCTGCCAAGGTTTTTGCCTTTTCTAGTTGCTGAGCACCTCACAAGACCCTGTGTTAAGTATTTTGAAGCCAGGAAACCACTTAGAAAGAAGTAAATGCCAAAATATCTGGAGCTGTCAGTCCTCATTTTGAGTAGAGGACTTCACTTCTAGCAGAAGGAAAGGATGTTAACTGGCCCACCCTCTGATTAACAATGTGAGAGAATGGCTAGAAAGCTGTTAATACAATATGAGAGTGTTTCTTTATATTTCATTTTTACGGTGAGGCTCATGATCTCAATGACATTCTTTATTGACATTTATTAATTTTGGTGGATCTAATTCTTTAAGTTTATAATGGTAACATGAAAACACCTGTTCTAAGTAATAGCATAATTCTGTGATTTGTTTTTTAATATTAGGACATGACAGATACTTGCACACTCTTGATGCCCTTGATGTAACTTCAAAGGACATCTTAAGTGCAACAGTACAGCATAAAATACTCCAACAAGCAATTTCATTCTCAAATCTCCTATGTGTTCAAAAAAAAGCCCCCACTCTTGTAATTACAATTCCTGTCCCCATTTTCAAAAGCCTAAGAGACAAATGAACTTTTCTAAGTGCCCTAAATCTTCACTTATTTGCCTGTAGGTGTTACTGATGGGTCATATTCCTTTCACACATGGAGTAGAGCATTATTTCTATAATTCTATTGGTTTCAGCACTGGGAATATACACAGAATCACAGAATATCCATGGCTGGAAAGGACCTCCTAGAGCACCAAGTCCAACCATACCCATATCAAAAAAACCCCACCCAAAAAAACCCCAAACACGTAAATACCTAAATATCAAACATGACTTCAAAAACACAGAAACACAAAACACAAACCACACAAAATAACCCACTCATGCCTGTCACTAGAGCATGTCCTGAAGCACCAGGTCTACCCATTTCTTAACTACCTCCAGGGATGGTGACTCAACCACCTCTCTGGGAAGGCTGTTCCAGTGCCTCGCCACTCTTTCTGTAAAGATTTTCTTCCAAATATCCAATCTAAACCTCCCCTGCCACAACTTCAGACCATTTCCTCTGGTTCTGTCAGTAGTTACTAAGGGGAAGGGGCCAACTCCCACCTCTCTACAACCTCCTTTCCGGTAGCTGTAGAGGGCAATAAGGTTCCCCCTCAGCCTCCTCTTCTCCAAACTAAACAAACCCAGCTCTACAATGATTGTGACTGAAAATTTGTCACTAATTGTGGGATTTTCAACTCCCTCTGCATTGTTCCAAAAATAATATCTTGCAATAGCGCTCATGTCACTGTCAGCTGATCAAAGCACAACTTCCAGTTGAAAAGCCACGAGATGTTATTAGCTTATATTGTACACAAAAGTTAAAAGGAATGTGTCACCTGGAAGGTAGAATACGTTATGCTCCAACAGTCTCATCAAGAAGGGGTATGAAAATCCCCCAAACAAAATAGTGCAGTCAATGGGTTTATTCAGCCAATCTCTAAGTATCATCAGTATCTTTTATTATTGCCATTATTATTATAGCACATTGGGTATTTTTTTCTTCCATTTGACAAAAAAAAAAAAAAAGGAAAAATAATGTAATAATGACTTTCTTTTTATTGGCTTGAGACTATCTAAGGGTGACACAGAGGATTTTTTATAATGAAAAATTACTAAGAGGCACAGCCACTTTTGGCAAGGTTAAATTATGTAAGCAATTCCAACAAACAATATTCATGAGTCACAAACGTGCTGCCACTGCAAAAAAAAAAAAAAAAAAAATTAAAAAAAAAGGCAAACAAAACACAGCCTTCCCTTCCCCTGGACATAACATACATATTGGTACAGATTTAGGGGTTCAGCTGGTAGACTTCAGGACATGCTGAGTTAACTACTTCTCTGCCATACCTGAAATGGTGTTGTAGTGAGGTGGGTGTTGGTCTCTTCTCCCAGGTGACTGGTGATAGGACAAGAGGCAATGGGCTTAAGTTGCACCAGGGGAGGTTTAGGTTGGATGTGAGGAAAAATTTCTTTGCTGAGAGAGTGGTGAGGCCTTGGAACAGGCTGCCCAGGGAGGGGGTGGAATCTTCATCCCTGCAGGGGTTCAAAAAACATCCAGATGTGGCACTTCAGGACATGGTTTAGTGGTCCTGATAATGTTTAGTAGATCGTTGGACTTGATGATCTTGAAGGTCATTTCCAGCCTTAATGATTCTATGATTTTTCACACATAGCCTGGAACTGAGATTGTTCTCTGGAGATGTTTTGGAAAGGGAAAGGGAACGGCTTTCCTCTGGACCTAGCTGAGAGTACTGTATCCTTTGTGGGGAGTGGGGTTGTAAGTTAAGGAGGAAACAGGTTTTGTTTTTAAAGTAGATGATGATATCAACTTCATCTAGAAATTACAAAGGTAGTAAAAGGACAAAGCTCTGACCTAAGTTACACGTTCCAGTGCTTTTATGGTGGGACTTCTGGATTTTTCAGGCATGTCATCAGGCTTCCCTCACTGCAGCGAGTGGGTCTCTGTGTACAATGCACTAATTTGCTTTAGTAGCGTGCGCAGTCAGGCAGAGAACTTGTTTGAGAGATTTGCACTGTGCAATAGAAATGGAATGTTTTGGACTGAACTTGAATTTCACATGTTCTGCACAATGGCTTCAAATCTGCCCTTTTCTCTTCTCCCTGTCCCGCTACATTGCAATACCACAAAATTCATTTTTAGGTTTCTCAGTTACAAAAGCAGATCTCTGGGCTCCACCGGCTAAAAAACAAGGCAGGAAATTATAGCTTTTTTTTTTTCAGATATTATTCTTGAGTGTGGTTAGAGAAAACCACAGACAACTGTCTTCTGCTTCACAATATCTAAATATGCAGTGTTATATTGAACAAAATAGAAAGACATTACTCATCAAGAAATTCCTCAGCAAGCATGTAATTAGAAATGGATTCCAAATCAAAATGCAGCCAGAAACTGCAGGAATCCACATCTAGAAGCAAACAGCTTACAACTGCTTTAGGATAAATATTCTGCTATGCGACAGGAATTAAAAAAAAATATAAATGAGAACACAGGATGAGTTCACTGTACCTGTGGTTGCACAGGCAGTGGCTAAGCTGATCTTAAGACACTCAGAAAATCTGTTTGTGTTTCAAAAATACACGTCTGAAGGAAGAATTGATCTTCACTGGTATCAGTCTGTGAAGCTCTGACCTCTGTTTTCAGCAGCAAGCCTTTCTGGTGGGCAACTGCGAGTTAAAGTCTTGCTGTGAGATCTACCAAATTCACTGGGACCTTAATTCATCTTGTCTAATGTGGGGAGTTCAACTGCAGCACCTTTACTGGGAGTGCAGTCCTTCTACCCTCCCTAGAAGATCTACAGAAAGTTACAGACTCAGACCAGGCATGTGACACCCCCAAACCACAAAAGATGCCTCTGATTCTTGACTATGAAAAAGAATGAATGTAAACACTTTCAAAGATTTGCTCAAACCAGGACTAAGGCTCTAATTAGGAGACTGTGGTTTAGTCCTGGGTAGGAACAAAGATTCTGCTCACCAGATGAGGAAATGATAACACTGTACAGTAGCATTTGCTTTCAATACATCCTCTCACTCTATTTTCATCCCTGGTCATGGCTTTCATGAAAAAGACATGGATAGACTCTGATGGCTGCAAAGAAAGGCTTATGCTGCAACTAAATCTTTTAAGTCTATAATGAACTCAAACTTCATCTTCAGCTCATTGAATTGAGTACTATGGAAGGATCATGCTCTGTTGAATAGATCACACACATTTGCAAAGGTTTTTCAGGCATCTGAAACCATCCATTACTGTGTTTCTTTAAGCTCACTCCACTGACTTACAGAGAAGCTCTTGATATCTTACAAAGTTCTCCATCTCAAATTTGTGAGTCTCACCTATCTCCTGTCTGATATGTGGAAGAAAATCATGAGCAACTAATGTCACTCCAAACCCATGGTTCAGCCAGAGTGATATAATTCCCCATCTTCCATCAAACTTATTACAATCCATTGGACACTTATGAAGAAACTTATCCTGTATTTATTGTCTGTAGTTGAAAAAAGGACAGTGACAGATCTGCTGCTTGTGAGAATACCCATGGGGAACTCACAACAAGGTCAACTTTAAGCCTTTTTAAGTAGTAAAAGTAGTAGTGAAGACACAGCTTTGTCTGGATGTAGGCAAGGACATGGAACTGTGTAAACCATGTTAATGATACTGGTTAATGAAATTCTTCTGTCAACAGGTAAAAGATTTTATTAGAGGCCTCCCAAATCCTTTTGAAACATCTGCTGTTGTCAAGCATAAAATACTGCTCCTCACCTGAGAAGCATAGCCAGGATCCAGAATGATGTATTAAAATGGCTTGACATCTTCCCACTGAGCTGACACAGAAACTACATTTCCATTTCTATGCTACTCACCTGCAGTGTTCCACTAATACCCCTAATCAACAGCCAGGTGAAATGGACAAATAGCAATGACGTCAGACTCAGAAATCTGGAGAGGACAAACTGTTCTCATGACCTTCCCACCACAAACAAAATGGCCCTCTGTGCTTTATTCCATCAATATACTTTACATGATGGACTTTTGTCATGTGCTTTTTCTTTCATTCCTTTAGTTAGGAAGAAAAGGGAGCAGTGGAGTGCTTTCTTTTGGCTTCTCTAGTTTTCTGTCTCTTGCTTGGTGTCAGACATACAAGGGTCTATTGAATACTCTCACAGCTGGAAAAGAAAGGTTCCGAGACCTGGGATGGTATCTGTCTGGAATAGATTAGAGAACCCATTCAACCATGTTCCAAACAGCTCAACTCAAAGCAAATGGCATTGGGAATTAAGTCTGAAGTCTCCACAAACAGCAATGGGTCAGTAGAGTGCCTGGAGACACTGATTCCTGCCCCCTCATCTTGACTGAGGTCTTCCTGGGGTTGTTCCTATAGGTGTATAGATTGCCTTTTCACTGGCTCTTGTGGAGATCATAACAAGGTGTGAATCTTTTACTTCATCCCTCTTTTAAGAATTTTCATGTCTCACTATAAGGACAACAAACCACCCTCAGAACAAAGCAGGAATCAGGCTCTCTCTTTGCTTTGCTCCTTTGAAAATGTGAACTCGGGTTCTACTTTCCTGTAATTTCTGTGTTGCTTACATTTTCCTTGTTTTCATTGCTGCCATCTTCCTTCTCACCTGAAACAGCTGCCTCACTAGAATCATTTATCCTACAGGCAGCTGTCCTGTTGGGAGCACAAAACCAGCTAGAATCTCAGCTGAACAAAAGTCTTTGTTATTCCACATTTTTTGTTGATTTTAGATATTGCAGGCTTTCCTTTCATCCCTTGCCCCCTTCCCCTTTTCATGGAGCCCTAACCGCCACCTGCACCTACAGACCAGGCATTAACACAAGCCTGAAGTTACCTAATTCACAGGGGTAATTTTTCATAGGCTACTACAGCACTAACACAAGTTTCCCAGGTCTGACGTGTAATCTCCATTATTAAGCAAATCCATCCAGAAAGATGTTAAACATAATTTTTTAAGAATAAGTTTAAGAATGAAATGAAATGTTGGTGGGGCTGATACCCATGAAACATACCAGGCATGTTGAGGAGATGGAAAGAAATGGAGTTCCAAGTATTTTGCAGCTAGGAGTTTAAATGATTACTGTGTGCTGACTTCTGCAGCTTGTTTGCTTCCCCCTATAAACAAGGAATTTGGGTTAGCCAAAAGTTCTGCTGGTCAAGTGATAAAGCTTTGACACTTGTGCACATGAGCTTTGTACACCTCAGAACTTCAGGCTCCTGCACACTGAATACATGAAGTTCCTTCTGGGTTGATTTTCAGTAATATACTTACTTACATTAATTAGTCATTAGAATCATAGAACCATGGAATAATTTGGTCCGGAAGGGACCTTAAAGATCATCTCATTCCACCCCCTCCACCATGGGTAAGGACACCTCCCCCTAGATCAGGTTGCTCAAGGCCCCATCCAACCTGGCCTTGAACACACCCAGGGATGGAGCATCCACAGCTTCCCTGGGCAACCTGGGCCAGGGTCTCACTACCCTCACAGTGAAGAATTTCATCCTATTATCTAATATAAATCTGCCTGTTTGCCTTCTTTCATTTCCCTAATTGGGGAAGGTTAGAGAAAATTATTAAGACAAAAAACTTCTTCCAGGGAGAAACTGATATGCTTTTAATATTAAAATAATCTTAGCCAAAAGTTCTTTTGTTGATACTGTTGGGCTTTTTTTTCTTCTTAGGATATTAATAGACATCAAGAAAATAGTAATATGAAAGCAAGTAAAAACTGATATCCACCTGTAATTTTGGTGGTCTTTCGGATGTTGACAGTCTCCCCTCTATTCAGAACAGTTTTGCTTTTTTTACTCACATAGCACATGGAGTAGTAATTTCCTCACTGAGGATTTGCCCAATGCATGGGGGTAAGGCTAAGTTTACATCGTCTCCAATTATAAGAGGGCCATTAAGTTCAGATAATATGAGATACAAATTTAAGAGAAATTCCAGGGAAATCATAATTAGGTGCAGAGACATTACATGAGTTTAATGACTGAGATTAAATTCCAGTTTTCAGGATTATAAATTGAGAATCTTTATCTGGCTCTTTTTTTTTTTTTTTTTAATTAATTGGAAATTTATTTCCAAGCAATTAAGGCAGAAATGAACATCCAGTGAAATGTTCCTGACAGTGCCTCCTGCAGAAGCTTAGACTCAAACTATTTTGGGTTTTCAGCTTCAAATGACACATAGATGGTTGGCTGTGACATTCACTCATGCTTTCTGTGTCTCAAGTCCCCTTTCTTCTTTATAAGCTGTGATTCCTGGGTGAACCAGGAATGCACCAGAGTGACATTTCAGAGTCAAAATATTTCCAGGTTTTCATCAAAAGCTCAAAATCTGCCATGGGAAAATCTGATTTTTACTTTTCTTAATATAAAATATTCATTACTTTTTCATAAGTGAAAGACCATTTATTTCAGACAGCTGAAGAGTATCAACTGAGAAATCAGACATAGAGCAGGTTATGGGACTGGGGTCTCCTTGTAGATGTGGCTGTTTCAGCGTTCACATGGTCACAAAGTGAATAAATTCACCTTGACTGCATTGTAAACGGTATTTGAATAAATAAAAGGATTCAATGTCATGGTCATAAGCTTTCTGCCTGGAAAGCAACACGGGAAAAAATTGGAATAAATAGCTATTTGCTGTTGTCTTTTTAAGCAGGATAGTGGCAAACAGTGGGTCTAATATGTCATGCCTTCCATTCTTTACTGAGTTGCCAAGGTTTAGAGAACAAGTTATAACCAAGCACGATTGTTCTGTGCTATCAGCCTCCATTTCAGTGTGCTTGGGTGAGGAACACTTTGCTTCTCGTGCTTTATTCCTGCCTTCAGCTCAATCAGATGCATCATTCTGAGGCCAAGCTCCATTGCACAAACATGCATTCTTCCCATAATTGCCTTTTAAACAGGGATCTTTCCCAGTATTTCCTAAAGAATTATCTTTCTGAGAATTTGCTGTTTATTGATACCAGCTTCTTAGGCTTCTGTGAGGTTTTCTTTTATAGACACGGGCTTTAGTCACTTATCATCAAAGTTATTTTAATGCACCTTGGACTGAGACAGTTGCAAGGTAGAAATGAAACTTCTCACTTTCAGTCACTACTGGCCTCAACTCTTTTATGGACGTTTTCTCGTTTGGTTTGGAAAGTACAAGTACATTCCAATTTTAACTAGATTTTTCTCCTCATTTAGGCTTCTGTGACTTATTCAAATGATTAGTCTTCTCTCATAATTAAGAACAATCTACATAATACTGGTATTAGTACTAGCTGGGAGTTCCAAGGATGGATAAGTACATCATTTGACTTGGTCTTGAAATATGCCTAGAAATATGTTCAGAGGTAGAAATGCGAGCCCTGCCCAGCTAAATTTCCAGTTTGGTTACAAGGAACAGCAAAGGAGAGCACAAGGTAATAGTGACAGTTAAAATTGCAACAGTCATTTAAAATTCTTTTTAAATATAAGGTAATTGCTTTGTGGGTTTTGCTATAATAAGCACCATTGTTGTCTGCTACTGGTGAAAGATTATAGATTCCATCAGGCAGATCATCAACTGATGTAAATTAGTGTAACTCCAATGGACATTGGTGGCATTTCCCCACTTACCCTCTGAAGATCTGCACCTTCACTATTTGTTAAGATCTTTTTATATTAGAGATTGCCAGAGTCTGTGATTTTTACAGTTATTATCACGTACAATCAGTTAAAAAACCCCCAAACAAACAGAAAAATGAAGTTATTTCAGGAAATATATTAATTATTAACAGAGAGTCTAGGATGTAGTCACATACAGACTCCTACAGCAACTGCAATTGTTCTTTACAGCAACATAAAATAGGTGGCTTAATCTCAAACAATTGAAGTTGATTCCCATGAATCTGTTTCAGTTGGTACTTAAGTGAATTTGGAGAGTTCATTTGATGTTTTCTATGTGTTAGTTGAGATGATATAGCAAACATCTGAGGGTCATCAGCATCAGAAACTATTACTGATGTTCCAGGGGAAAAAAACAAACCAAACCAAACCAAGAGAAAACTGGTGACTACACATTTAGGGAAAGGCATAATGGCTATGTTTCCACAGTGAAAAAAAAAACCCACATAAAAATAAGGACAACTTCTATATGTTATGTAAATGCAAATGTGAAGATGTAACGAGTTTTTTGACAGAGCAAGGAGGAAATGCATGCTTGTAGGTGCAGCTGATCAGTGTGCCCTGCTCTGAAAAAAAAAAACCCAAAACCTAATATCCATTTGCACTGAAACACAGAATCACAGAATCGTTGGAGTTGGAGCTGGAAGGGACCTCTAGAGATCATCTAGTCCAACCCCCAAGCCAAAGCAGGTTTGCCCAAGGCACATGACACAGGAATGCATCCAGGTGGGTTTGGAATCTCTCCAGAGACTCCACAACCTCCCCTGGGCAGCCTGTTCCAGGCTCCATCACCCTCCCAATAAGAAGTTTTTCCTCATGTTTAGATGGAACTTTCTGTGTTGCAGTTTGTGCTCGTTGCCCCTCATCCTGTCACAGGGCACCACCGAAAAGAGACTGGCTCTATCCTCCTTTCACCTACCCTTTAGATATTGTTAATTGCTAAGGTCTCCCCTCAGGCTTCTCTTCTCCAGGCTAAATAGTCCCAGTACTCTCAACCTTTCCTCATAGGAGAGATGCTCCAATCCAGTTTTAATATTCAAGATCACCTACAAGATTTATTTTTAGTGAACTCTTTTGCTTTTTACTTAATTACTTTATTTTCTAGGGGTAAATTTGCTTTTTAATTATTTGTTTTACTTCTATTTTCTGTTCACTTAATCACTCAGATAATCATATACCTAAATTAAAATCCAAGGTTTGTAATGTAATCTTTGCTAATCCATTGAGCGAAAAATATCCTTAATTTCTTTAAGAATTTTACATTTTATAAATGATCCAGAAGTTACTTTCTCCAAGAAAGGTATGATCACCTTCTGATCAGGCTCATGATTTCTGATACACACTTGCCCGATGAGAGCCTGCTTTCAGCTTTGCCGTGATAAAACCCATGACACTCCATCTGATTTGATTTCCCGATTTCCTCTGATGAAAGCACCGATGCAGTATTTTGCTGGCAGTTGGTGGCAGCTGTAGTATCACTATTGTGAGCTACAACGCAAACTGTTGCTGTGGGTATGCACCTCGAAAGTTGCATGCACTGAGGTCAATGCCTTGTGCATTTGACCACTGCTTCAGTGGGTCATAGTGAGAATTTCCACAGAAAAAAACTTTGTTAAAAAACAATTTCAGCAGAATCCAGCTAATATCACCAACATTACATGTTCTAATGAAAGTCAAGAGAGTTCTTGAAAGCAAAACCTCAACTCTTGAGTTCTTATTTGAAGAGTTCAGAGGTTCAGCGGCGCTGCCAGTTTGTTTCTCATATCATCAAATTCACATCACACATATATTTTATCCCCTTCCCCAAATGACATGGAATCACAGAATGGCAGGTGTTGGAAGAGACCTCTGGAGATCATCTAGTCCACCCCCCCGCAAAAGCAGGATCACCTAGAGCAGGCAGGTGATCTGTTCATTTGTTTCTTGGTCTGTTTATGTAAAGTTCACGGGGTGGGGGGAGGGTTGGATTTTGGGGAGGTGGTGTTTTTAATAATGACAATCTTTGTTCTCATTAAATTATAGCAAGACTCTTAGCATTACTTAGTAGTTCTCAGGTTTCGGGCAACAGATATTTTCCTTAAGTTATTGATGATTATATGATGACTTCATCCTAGGCAATCACAGCAAGTATAGGCAAATGACATTTTAGCTCTATTATTTGCAATTATTCAGATTCTAAGCATAGCATTTCATAATGCCTGAGATTGTTGGAATTTCCTTTTTCTGTTTGATAGACTGCTTGAATGAATCTTGAGGCTTGAGTCAGTCACCTATTCAGAGGTGTCAAGTGTTATTTGCAACACCCACAGATAGCTGAGACATCTTCATGGGGCTGGCAGCTGTTAAACAGAACCTGTGGGATGGCAGTGCAAGCCTGGAGCAGCAGCTGGAAGTTGAGCAGAATTGCACTTGAAATGACACCGGCCACCTTTCCATCCCAGGCACCTTTATCTTGCCCTTACCAAGTGAGATTCAGTTTAAGATTAAGACTCCTAGTTCTAAATGTCTATAAATAGATGTTTAACTCTGCTTTTGATGTGTAAGATTCCATTGTAATCAGGCAAGATGTCAGTTCAGTTGCTTGAATGTCATCTTCAACAGCACCTAGTGCACCCTACTTTTCTTCTGGCTGCCACTTCCAGGGGTGATGTAGCTCCAAGCAATTCTATGTCATAGGTTCTTGGATAGTCTTGGGTACCTCTGAGAGTCCCAGGTGCTATCAGAGACCTATCTATAGGCATCCACTTTCATGACTCATCTGGTCAGCATAGTCCATGGAGCCTAGAAAGCAATTCTGATGATCAGCTGATCTACTTTAGGGTGAGCTAATGTGATCTTCCTCTGCTGTACTGGTTAGTGGCAATATTCATACACTCTCAGGTAGCTGTGTAAGCATTTGAGACAGCATAGGCACATGGGGCTGGCATATACAACATAGGACTTATGAGATACCTAGAGTCTTCTGGGCCAACAGAGACCAGGGAAGATACCCCACTGCATCTCAGATGGCAATGGATGCCCATGTTTAGGTGATGGAACAGACCCCATAGATCACCATAAATTACAGTAACAACCCAGTAGACATTAAGAAGTAGACTTCTAAATGCAGTTGTCTTAAATTGGGTCCCAACCCCATTGATTGTGTTTGGAAACAAGATTGATACTGGAAACATGATATAAGGTGTGTTAAGCAAAAGGGAACGTGTACGTTTCTCTGCTCTTGCCTGATGTATTCTCCCTCTAGAGAAATAACAGCCCTAACTTTTCTATTCTACACGACTATTTGTGGTGGGGTGACCCCAGCAAGCAGGCAAACACTCACTGACCCTACCTCACCCTCACTTCCCTTTCTTAGGCAATGGGGGGAAGGAAATTGAAGGAAAACAAAAGGACTTGTGGATCGACATAATGACAGTTTAATATGAAAAATGAAAGCCGTGTGTGCAAGCAGAGCAAAAATAGGAATTAATTGACTACTTCCCATCAGCAGGCAGATGTCCAGCAATTTCCTCAGAAGGGCATCAGCATGTGTAACAGCTGCTTGGAAAGACAAGTGCTGTAACTCTGAAATTCCTCCTTCCTCCTCCTTTCCCTGGGTTTTATTGCTGAATACAATGCCATATGGTATGGAATAACTCTTTGGTCCATTTGGATCAGCTCTTCTGGATACATTCCCTCCCAACCTTTTGCTCACACCCAACCTACTTGCTTGGGAGGGTGGGGGAAGAGAGAGGGAAAGACTTGGCACTGTGCAAGAACAGTTTAGCAATAGCCATCACACTGCTGTGTTATCCACCCTGTTTTAACCACAGCTGCAAAACACAGCACCCTACAGGCTGCTATGATGGAAGTTAACTCCACAACCTCATCCCAGCCAAACCCAGTACACCATTCCTCCAAGCAGGTAGTGAAAGGGTCTGCAGATTGTCTTCTGGGTGACAACACTACAGTGAATCTAATATTCCACTGCCATTCTTTCCTATATCATTACTCTGATTATTCCTGAAGGTCCTTGTTGCTTCTAGGGCACATTATAATAAACTGCTCTATTTTGTAGAACAGAATTGGCCTACAACCAAATGGGAGAAAAGATGCAAGTGCTTCAGTTAGGAAGGTGGAAGAGAACAAATGGGGTTTTCCAGAATGAGTTGACAGACCCTGCATGCTAGCTTGTCAATCCAGTCTCCAGTGCCGAGTATCTCACTAACCCACCATCACCAAATCTGGACACATGTTTAAGTTGGATTAACTAGGAATGGGTAATTTCTCATTATGCTATAGATTTGATCTATGTCATTTCTAGTTTTCATAACCTGAATGGAAAATGTTAATGAGGTACAGAACATCAGCATTATTTCTGTAGGTCCAAAGTATCCTCCAGGTTTAGTTTAGCCAATTATAGTTTAGTGTAACTGATTTTTTCACAAAAATTTAAACTTCAGTCCTGCACCAGTACTGCCAGGAACCGATAGGTTATTGGACAGTCTAGCACAGTGTGATATGGCAAACATCCTGTCTGGATGGTAAAAGCACAAAAAACTTGAGCATACCCAAAATAGAACTGCAATGAGATCAAAACCTGTAGCTTTTTACCATATCAACTTCCCTAAAGCTTGTGAGAAAAGCACATTTCACTGTAGATTTACAAATTATAGTTGTCTTTGTCCACTGCAAATTGACAAACTTGCCACTTGTCAGTTAAATCAGGCAAATTACTTCTTCTTTCAACATTAAAGGGGCAGTGTAAATTTCCTTATTAATGCAAAGAAGACTTCTAGGTTGAGTGTTGCTGACTGACCTCGATTGGACTCAATGATCTCCAGAGGTCCCTTCCAACCCGTACCATTCTATGACCTAGTATCATAAGACACTTTAGAAACTGGGGAAATTAAAATTGGATTACCCAGCATACTCTCTTGAGTTGAGCTTTTCTGGCACAAGATTCCTGTTAATATTTCAATTCTAATATGCCTTCTATGCCAGGGATGCTAAAAAGAGAAAAAAAAGAAAAAAAAAAAAAAAGAAAAAGAAAATAAAGAACAGAAAATGAGTTTATATTGGATTTGGGTAACCGACAGTGATTGCTATCAAATCACAGCTTAAATAATACATTGTTCAGCAGACACTGTACTGAGGTGGTTAGAAATTTATGTACACAGAATAAAATCTCCTGCCTCTTTCTCAGTCTCCCTGTCTGGAATACAGATGCAGACAACAAAACTGTATCATTTAAAGAGAAAAACAACAGCAATGATGAGCACTTCAGTGGAGCAAAAATGGTGAAACAAAGATGACTCACAGAGACTGGATATTGGCTGCCTGTCTAATTTTGAGAGGGTGTTCCAGTCAAGTTTAAGGTAGAAAAGTGAACCCAAAGCACGTGGGTGAAGGCATCTGCTGGGTTCATACCTGCTTTCAGCACCGCCCCCTGAAAGGGAGATCTCATCTTTAAACATCCTCTGATATTGACCACTGTCCTATTCAGACTGGGGGAGGGCACTCCAATGGGCAAGAACATCTAGCATTGCTTCCTCATCCCAGGTACTCCTGGGGGTTTAACACTGTTAAACCACCCGTTTCTATAGCAAAGTCTTAACACAGTTCTAAAAGTCCCAATTCAGTCTTCCAATAATCACCAGCTAGAACACTGCACTGCTGGCACTGGCCATGATAAGCAAAGAAGACTCTAGCTGACTACGCAGGACAGGCAGATGTTGGGTGAGAGATGGAGAAATGATTTGCCAGAGTCAAACAAACACAGGGTTCCATGTAGTGCCTTGCCAGCATCCCCAGCAGGATCCTGCCTGCTAAGCTCATTAAAGTTCACAGCAGAATTTGGACTCCAAATTGAATAATCTTAGCAGCACAAAAGTATATTAATTTACTGTGAAAACTCTATTAAATGTAGGAATGGTAACACCAAAGTTTATTAATTGTGACAAGAATGCATATCAACAACAGCAATTTAGTAACTTGGAAAGAAGCAAGCCAGAAAAAATCTTGAAATTAAGGTAAACAGAGCCAAGAGGGACATTATAAACTACATCTTTTCTGTCTCCTGCTTTAATCACAAATGATCAAGGCACTCTACATCCGTGGGGAACTGGCAGTTACATATCCATGATATCTGATATAAATACAATATAATAACAGCAGTAATAACACTATTTCTACTCTAGATAAAGAGTAACATCTACTTCGTACATCTAAAATCTAGCCCTCACGTCAGTCAGTGCAGCAATACTAGTGTCAATGAATTGTGGATGGCATAGATTTGCCCATCTCATGTCAATTTGCTGAAAGGGAGAGATTTTTCCTTATGAAAAGTAATAGATATTAAGATGACTTGAAAGGCACTGCTCTTTTGCAGGCTAACTCTTGGTATCCTGGTATTTTCTCCCATTTAGAGAAATAAAGACAGAAAGAAAAAGAAAGTTAAGACGTTTGGCTGATCTGTCCCACTTATTGACAAGCCAGCCATGCAATTACTTAGGCCCAAATGGTTTTCAACCAGCCTGGACAGACTTCCAGTGCTCCCCTGTATGCATCAAATGTCGCTATCAGAGGAAGGAAATACTCTCAAATGCGGGTTTAGTTGGCAGTGTCAACTCACTCCTCGCCAGACGGTTATCGTTCAGGGAATATTAGGGTACATAATGTAGTATTTTACCCCAATTTTATTTCAAGACTGACATTTGAAGGGGAAAAAAAAATTAAAATTAAATTCTTAAGAATGTAATCTGACAAAAGTTGACACTGACATTTAAATTAATTGACTTTATTTTTTTTAAGCATCTATTGTAAAAATACTGATGGTAATCATTCATCGTGTGCTATCTCTTTCCTTCTGATTTTGATTGTGCAAAGGCAGAAACGGAAGATTTAATTTGCCAAGTTTTAAGGCATTCAGAAGTAATTTATACACCAGGGGTGTCTATTAAGAAAAAGTCTATTATATTTCTTGCAATGAATGTGTTCTGATAAGACCACAGTATGCAGCACTCATGCCAAAGCACTGGAAAACAAGTGTCAGAGCCAGATAACAGAGTCTAAACAAACTCTGATTACCAGTGAAAACCTAAAAATTGGTAAAAATCTAACTAGTGCACTTTTCAAATGGATACTAAGAAGAAAAAGAAAGTTAATTTCTTCAGAACAGTAGCAAATAAATGACATCCTGACTAGTTACAAATGAGACTAAATTTTAACAATTAGTTCTAATTATAATTGCCCAATATTGGTAATTTGGGCAATATAGTAAGTATAAATACTATTGCTGCTTGTGGTTTCACAGTTAAGAACTAGGTTTTTCACCCGAGGATATAATTGTGAGAATGTGTCTATGTTGTTATGTATAAATGAAGAATATTTTACATATATATAAATAAATGAAGCGTATATATAAACTCAAAAGAGTCCAGCACAGAGACGCAGAGATGGTGAAGGGAGTGGAGCATCTCCCTGCTGAGGAAAGGCTGAGGGAGCTGGGTCTCTTTAGCTTGGAGGTGACTGAGGGGTGACATTTAAACATTGATGTTTATAAATGTGTAAAGGGTGAGTGTCAGGAGGCTGGAGCCAGGCTCTGCTCAGTGACATCCAGTGACAGGACAAGGGGCAATGGGTGCAGCTGGAACACAGGACGGTCCATGGAAGTGTAAGGAGAACCTTTTTCACAGTGAGGGTGACAGAGCCTGGAACAGGCTGCCCAGAGGGGTTGTGGTGTCTCCTCCTCTGGTGACATTCAAACTCCACCTGGATCTGTTCCTGTGTGACCTGCTCTAGGTGACCCTGCTCTGGCAGGGTGGTTGGACTCCATGATCTTTCAAGGTCACTCCCAATCCCGAATATTCTGTGATTCTGTGATCCTACTATTGGCAAAAGGTAAGCCATACAGAGGATACAACGATTTCATTCTTTAAATGCTGGTGCAACACCCCAAAAAGCAAACACGGGTGGATATTCTCTGGGTTGCAGATGGCAGAGATGCCTTCTTTCTGTGGGACTAAATGAGATGAGACAATAAGAAATCACACACTGTTCAGCAGAGGTTCCTTAAGAAAAAATAAAAATAAATCAATCTGCTGATTCTGATGACAGCTTGACAGAGTTCCCCTACCCCTGACAGGGCAGATTTCAAGAGGGATCTCCAAACTTAACATTCAGACAGAAAGGACTGGGATACAGCCTGTCTACTGTGGCTCTTCTCAAACCATAGTGAGTGGGAAGTTATTGAAAGTGAACTGTGTCTGTACTCTTCAATCAAACAGGGTTGAAAGATGAAAAAGAACTACAAGCTAATGGCTGCAAACTCACCTGGAGTGATGGTCTCATCCTACCTGCAGCGCTGCTCACTTGCACAAAAACAGCTCTGTGGGGATCCAGGTGTTGATGGGAAGAAGCACAATAAGGAAGGAGTATCTCAAGTAATGAAAACTGTAAGAGGCTGAAATTGTTTATTTTGACAAGGAGACAAGGGAGACATGACGAATATTTTAGGAATAGCCAGGAGAGTTTAAACTGGAGGAAATAATACTACTCAAAAAAGGAAAGACATTCCTAACGGGACCATGAAACTCCTTGCCATAGAATACACAGGAGCGAGAGTATATCGGGGTTCAGAAAGCAAAAAGGTATTTCAGTGGTCATCAGACTAATCATATTGCTAATTATTAATTCAATGAATATTTTATGTTGCTTGTTAACTATTTATTCTGTAATGGATCGTTGTTAGCAAACACTTGCCTGTCAGGAAGTTTGACATCTCCTGTTATTCTCACTGGAAGTGAACAAGATCATTGGTAAACTTACAGCCTTTCAGTAAAGACTGCAGAAGTGCCTTTCAAGTTTTCCAAGGAAATGAAACCAAGCTCCCTGTGGGAAAGATGGTGGCCATGGTGATTTAGACAGTAGGTGTTTAAAATTGTTCCTGCTGAGCACGGTATAGGATTAAAATTTTACTAGGCTGGGAGAGGTGTAACGTATTTTGCTGAATAGAGAGCTAATATGATAAATGGAGACATTTCCCAATTATCCTGAAGTGAATGCAAGAGAGAGCTCCTTCCTAAAACACATTTGAAGGCTGCACTGAATATTTCTGGATGATAAAACCAGTTTTTAAATGGAGTAGAAGGCAAATTTTAATTTCTTCGGTCAGTGTGTTCAAGGATAGATGACAATAGATGATACAGGGACAATCACTGGCAACCAATAATGTAATTAGCTTCCAGAAAGGTTAGTGGTTTTTTTTTTTTTTTTTCTTATTCCCTGATGAAAAACAGCTAATCAAAAAAATAGTCATGTGACTGTGTTCAAAGTGTTTTGAATTTTGGTGAAGTCAAACACAAAGAAGAGATATGTTTCATAGAGAGAGTGTGGGTAACAAGTCCTGAGGGGTTAGCACAGTTACTTGCTCAGGCAGGGAGGTCAAATTATGTGTGATGCAGGGACATTTAGCATAAAACCAGTATTAATAATTCATGTGGCAAGCTGAGTGGTGGAATGATAAGATATAGTGATGGGGAAAAAAAACCAACAACAAAACCCAACTGCTAGGCAGAGACAATGGAAGAAAAAACTTATAGAAACCAAAAAGCCAATAGGCTGGAGAGCTAAAAATACCAATTAAGATGTTTCTTAAAAATACGCATACAGATTCAGTCTTAAAATATGACAGTGATTCTGGTTTCTGTTCTTTTCTTGCTATTTATCTCAAGACAAAGTGAGTCAATGCAGAACCTCACATTGCATCTCACCAGCCAACTACATAATGTTGATCTCCACTGTAACATAATAAAGAGAAACAAAGCACTCTGGATAAGTAAATACAGTAGTACTATGCTAGGAAGAGAATGGAGAAGGTGCTCCAGATCTGAAAAAAACAAAACCTATATATATAGTTTACCTTAAAATGTTGGACTAGGTGATACCTGAGGTCCCTTCCAACTTGGGATTCTATGAAACTACACCTCTTCTTCTCAGCTTATGAACCCTAAGAAGCACTAAGAATACCCATAGTATTCCTCAAACCACAGTACTCAGATTGTTTCTTCCAGCTGACACTTTCTGGCCCATTTACATCAAGCTACAGGAT
The DNA here is from genome assembly GCA_024611175.1 of Megaceryle torquata. Taxonomy (NCBI): domain Eukaryota; kingdom Metazoa; phylum Chordata; class Aves; order Coraciiformes; family Cerylidae; genus Megaceryle; species Megaceryle torquata. The sequence continues at coordinate 94,668 of JANIJG010009129.1, read as the reverse complement.
ATTGCCTCAAAACAGCAAGTCAGAAAAAGTAATGGGAGGGAGGCCACTAACAGCAGTTGGAGGGTGAGACCATTCACTGAGGATGCCAGGCTTGCGATAAACTTCTTTTTCTGCACCTCAGGTTTAAATATCAATACTGTTTCTCACTCAACCAATCCATGCTTTAAGTTAAGGGTGGAGATGAGAGGAAATCAGAGATGAGCATCCACCCCAAACCCCCAATGTTTTGGTCTCAAAAATGGGAACTAGATATTCTCAAATGAAATCTAATCTAGAGCAAACTAGTCCAGTTTGCAGTCATCTGTAAAATTGCCAAGGGTGTGCTCATATTGCCCAGATCATTTGAAAATGGCAACTTAGCAACCCCAGTAGCAATCACCAAGGAGCACCACTCATAATTGCTCCCAGGTAAACTTTGTGCCAATGACCACAACTTTGGAGCCTGACAATCCAGTTAATACTCACCATGTACATAAATCTTCATTATGGCTGCAAGGATACTAAAGGAACCACATTAAAAACTTATCTAAAGTCAATGTAAATGATTTAACCCCCACCTTTTCCATGTCTATGGAGACTGCCATTTCACCATGGAATGCAATCATACTGGTCAAGCACCATTTACCATGATTTGTTATCCATGGTTTATCCAAACTCTGTGTTCCAAATTCATCTTGTCCTTCACGTACCTGGAAATGGCTTCCGTGTATAATAACTTTTTATGAAGAAGCCCTGGAAAGTAGCTGGTGAGGCAAGTTCTGGGATGCAGCTCTCAGCTGTGTGCTCCAGCTACAAGAATAAGCTTTTACACTTTTCACTACGGCAGGGATAAGCATTTCATAGGAAGTGGAATACCTTCCAAGAAGGGGCCAGCTGTGGAACAGCCTGCAGTTTGACTTACACTTTTTCAAGGACTTCCATACTCCACAGTTCACCATCTACTAGAAAAAAAGTATCATTTAAGACACATCCTTGCCTTGATCATTGATTTTTGTGAAGCCTGGTTTTAGATAATGAACTTACTGTGCACTGGCATTGACATTAGGGCTGAAATTCCTCTAACATGCCTGAGTATTATAGTGCCTAAATTCCTCACTTTGATCCCTAACTTTAACATCATTTCTGTACCACACCGATACATCAGTAATGCCCTGGGTGCTTCAATGGTGCTCACATAGTAGACAGCATGGAAGGTGATGTAAACATTTGTTTTAATGATGTCAGGAGTAGCGTTTCAGGCTGGAGTCAGGCAGACGTGACATATGTGTGCCTCAGTAAATCTGCAGCTTTGAGTTAGACCCTCAACCTTCCCACACATTGTCAGGGCAGAGAATACACCTCAAAAGCAGCAAACAGAGACAGGAGAGAGTTCAAAATAGCAAAGCAGGAAACTCAAAGAAAGTAACAAGTCTTAGATCTCATGCACATCTGAGTGAACAAGGTGACTCAAGGCAGAAAGTTACCTCAGTTATTATGAGTTAGCTAAGAGAAGACTAGGGACAAATTTCTCTTTGTGAAGACTTAACCAAAGTCCTGGATTTGTTTTTGAATTTCCCATGTTCTGCTGATGCTCTGGACTTATGTTTTCACTGTCACAGGCTGTTGCCTCTGCAGAGCACAGGACTGTGCATTTTAGAAATCCTTTTGCTTGTGAGCGTATTCAGAGTATATAAAAGTGATAAAACAATTCTAGAGGTGCTTTCTAGCAAGCAGAAATACCTGGACAGTAAACAGAGGAGGGCTGTGTAGAGGGAGATGTTTCTTGTTTTCAGTGGTCTGGGCTTATTTGGGTTAAATCTGAACAAAAATAAAGAAGCATTTTGTCCTTTTCCTCCTCTGCATTTTTGTGAGTGATAAAACTTGAGCTGTGCTGCCAAAATAATCACAGCTTTAAAAGCTGCTTTAAGGGATGGGGATTATCTCAATTATCACAGCTCTTCCAAAGGTATGAGCATAGAGGACATCAATCTGATAAGACAAAAATCCTTGTATTTATGTTTCCATATCTATAAATTCTATAATGCACCAGAGGCACCAAATCGAGTCACACTCATGCTGTTGCCTTACTCATGCAAGTAAGAGATCAGGATTACTCGGTGTCCTGAAACCATGGAATTGTGATACCTAAGACCAGACAGTAAATTACCTGCCCCCGTGTTTAGAGGTGAACAAAGAGGCAGCTCTGCCACAGCTCTGCCATGGCAAAATGGACACCTTCCCCTGCCCGAGTCCTAGAAATTCTTCTGGTAGTCATCCAGAATGGAGATAACATGCAGAGCCATCCTGTTGCATTACAACAGCCATAAAATTTGGTGCATCACAGTGTCAGCAGTTTATACTGACTGTGCTGAAGGGACTGTCAACAGGAAGCATCTCACAGACAGCTCAACTGTACCTGAGCATCCTTCACATCCCTGATCAGGGCTAGATCGGCTCTTTGATGCACAGGGGAAAGAGGTGCATATTGCTGCTACCCGGTCAACAGAGTAAGTGCACTGTCTCCAAGCTGGAAGATGTCTCCTTAATTGGATTATGTATGCATGTCTTTTACACAGGGTAAGAGCACTTGACTTGATGTCTTCTCTGTTCAGATCCTTACAATGTCTTCACAAGACTCTCCTGCTTCTTCTGACTGCGCCTTATAATTAACTCTTGCTCCCACATCAAATCACATTATGGCCCTTCTCTAAATACTCTGAAATTCTTAGTTGTTGATTGAGCCACAATGTGGTCTGTAGAACTTGGAGGACTAGTGACTGCATGTGACCATAGTAGTTTTACCTTCTGTGTGCTCCAGGTCAGCAAAGCTTAAAAGGTTGGACAGTCACACCAAGTGCCTAAGCAGACAGAGAAGGACAGGAGCAGTGTATCAGGATCACTCAACTCAACATGAAAGCTGGATCTTGCTTGGCTATTGCTTTTCATCTCTTGTTATTCTTATTCAATTAAATTACTGTAATAATGGGAAATGACATAATTGGTTGATTTGGTTTCTGGAAACATAACACATGTGGCTTTTGACCCAAACAGACTCACAGAGCAAGAAGACAGGAAATAGCAGCAAGAGACAGAAACCTGTATTAGACTGGAGTCAGGACAGAGTTGGTAGAGACGTAAAGGCAAAAGAAACTTCCTCTATGGCCTCAAAATATGTATGCCTGAATTATTATGATATTATTTGCAAACCCTTTGTGTTCAGGTTGCTCAATTAGACAAAACAGTCAAACCAATTATTACAATAATATACTAATCCTGCTTCTGCTCAGCCCTCAGGATGTCTCTGGGTAGATGCTGTAATCCTGTTCTTGAGCGTAACTATTCTAATGATGCTGTGTCTTCTAAGTAACAGGATGTTACCTTAGCCATTAGAAAAGAAAAAGACATGAGCTGATTTGGAAAACAAACAGAAGACAAAATGGACTGAAGATTGCAAATTATAAAGCTGAGAGAACTGATGAAGGGGGTGATCTTTTCAAAGATCAAATGGAGCTATTTGAAGCAAAAGTAGGAAATAAGTAGGTTTTTCTCTCTTGTGTGGTGGTCCTGAGCAAGAATCCACACTTAAATAGGGCATCAAAGGAGTGCAGCTGCTGCCCTTCCAGGACATCAGGTGCTGGTAGATGGACAGTAGGTTGAAGGACAGTGTGGAAGCAGCTGCTTGAAGCATTGACATGGTTACCTTTGGCATGCTCCCAACCAACTCCTTTCTTTCCCTCCCTTTGTGAGGAAGGGGACTGACAGAGGAGGGAAAAGAAAGGAACAAAATATATATCATTAAAAACATAATGAGATGAAGGAAAGGGCACTTGAAAGTCAGGATCTGGCAGGCAGGCCAAACTCTTGAAGCAGCGGAAAGCATTATTGATAGGTGATATCAATAATAAATGTGAATAGGAGGTAAGAAACTGAGCGGAGGATGCGAGCGCAGGTTTGCACTTAAAGCAGAGAGATGGAGCGTGCTCGGGCTAATGAGGCAGTGGCTGCTGCACTAAGGGCAGGAGGTTACTCACTCTGACTGCTCTTTTGGCTTTGCAAATGCAGGGAGGAAGCGGAAAGATGCTGGGCTCTTCCCTTTCTAGTGCTGCTGCTGGAGAAATATCTCCTGTTCTGTGTGTGGCTCTGAGGCCACATCGTTCGATGAGTTATCAGCTGTTGTAGAGAAAAAGCAAGGATAAAATCTGCAAGTACAGAAGGTGGAAGAACAGAGTCAAAGGGTAGAGCTGGAGATGCAGTCAGCACCAGCTCTGTAAGGAAGTGCTTCACATTCAGGCAATGAGTGGAGTTTGGTTCTTGGTAGGTGTCCACTCACTATCTGTTGAGGGAAAAAGACTGAAAACGTGCATGGCTGCTTTCCTGTAAGACTGGGTCCACAATTCTCACATCATGTTAACCAGAAGGCAGTGTTTGGATGTTTCCTTCAAGCAGTGCAACCACAAACTACCTTTCTCTTTTCCTCTCTTCCATGTTTGTGTTGGTCTCTTATTCCAGGTGACTGGTGAAAGGCTTAAATTGCCCCAGGGGAAGTTTAGGTTGGATATGAGACAAAATTTCTTTGCTGAGAGAGTGGTGAGGCCTTGGAACAGGCTGCCCAGGGAGGGGGTGGAATCACCATCCCTGCAGGGCCTCAGAAGATGTGTACATGTGGCACTTCAGGACATGGTTTAGTGTTCCTGATAATGTTTAGTAGACGGTTGGACGTGATGATCTTGAAAGTTGTTTCCAACATTAATGATTCTATGAATTCTATAAGTACATTCTATTACATCTTTGAATCAGTGTTCATGTGAAGGTAAGAGAAGATTATGCTTAGTATTGTCCAGTTAAGACTCACAGTGATTAAAGAGAAATAGTTTCTAGTCAGCTAGGACTTTATCCTGATGCAGTTGACTTTTGAAGAGCTGAAGAACCGGTGCCTATAGTTATCTTCACACATCTTCATCAGAGTGCAATTCAGCAAGTATCAGATCTATTTTAGGGACATCTTTGGAAACCCTAAATTTTCCAAAGGTACAAAGTTTTTCTAGAAATCTCATGGGATTTTCTCAAAGGATTTTGGAAGCTTTGATCTTCATCTTAGGATGGAAAGGTAACAAGCAGATTGTTGTTCTTGCCTTGTTTTTGTGTTTCTCAACAGGAATATGAAAATAAAATTACATATTGTCTCATGTCGTCTTCAGAACTGCCCAGAAAACAAGGCTAAAACCCAGAATATTGGTACTTTGGGAGAAATCATTCTAACTCTTTAGTGAGTGACCTCTATTTACCTAACTCTTATGCCTTTTCCTGTTTGTTTCCAAGGAATATTGATCCTTCTCCTCCACTTAGCTGATCAGTACTGCAGATTTGAATTCTTCAGCCTAGACTGAGTATACCCATTGGAGTCCAAGACAGTTTTTCACTATTAAGGATAGGGATAAAAATCATAAAGCTGTCCCCAGTATAAGTGCAAGGCAGATCAAGAAAGCGGGATTTGAAAATCTAATAAATCTTCCTAAGGACCAAAACAATTAGAAGTGATAGAAATATGTAAAGAAATGGGCTTCTAGCAACTGTGGTAAGCAGATACTCTTCTTCAAAGAAACATTTTAAAATAATTTATTTTAAAGAGGTGTCTCATTTATTATATATTCCTTGAGGTTTCTGTATTTCCTGTTTTCTTTATGTTTAGACACAGGTGAGAAAAGTTTGATATACTCCCTCAGCAAATGATATTTTTTTCTGTTAACGTAGTGTTTGCAACTGGATATCCTTTATGGGAGGCTTTTTTAGGCTGTAATTTCCATGCAGCTAGGGAGAAATGGAATTATTTCTTACCTCAAGCTAAGCTGAATTTATCTCTTACTAAAATCTCAGTTGCTTCTTAGTGTTGCCTCTAGGTGTTGCAGGACTCTCTCTTACTTGTGAGGGCTCATTTTTACCCTTGAGAACTTCAGAAAAGTTACCCCAGAGAAGAATTAGGTGATACAGGTTTTCAACAATGATTTAGAGCCTAGTACCTAGAGTAAAGGACTGTAAAACCCCATGATATCATCTTGTCTGGGCACCGTTGAGTGCAGTGTTGTGCCTTTTAGATATAGTTAAGTGCACATTATGTAGTGTTCCTTCCCCTGAGAGCACCTTCCACAGTCCAAGCCCCTGCAGTCCCCAGGAGCATTTCCAAACGGTCACTGTACCACTTGCCTCACTCAATATCATTCCATTACTCTTAGTTATGGCCCCTTGATTCACTGGTTTAAATCCTCACATTTCAGCTGCATAAACCTGCCATGCATTTACAGGCAGATTCATGTTGTGTTATCCAACATACAAAAAGTGCAGCGCACGCTTTGCAGTGGACAGTGTCCTCACTTCAGGTTGTGAGAAGGAGCAGAGAATAAACCTTAGGAGATTGCATTTGACTACATGTGGGTGTAATGAACAGAGCCAAAGGTGTGGTTCAGCTGACTCCGACATAAATATCTGAAGAAGTTGATAAGTTATATCCTAAAAGTGCCTACTTCTCTCTGCTGTGTATAGAGACAATCTTCTCTGGTTAGCTTGTGTGAAAGTCCACACTGCAGATACCTAAGCCTAGATAAGTTATATCCCACTTTGGGTCACTGTGACAAACCACCCCATAAAATGGTAGATGTCTCGGGGGTTGGGTCCTCTCCAGCACTGAGAAAAGAAGAGCACAAGGAGAAAGTCAACAGTGTCTCATCCTTCCTCAGTGTCACCACTGCATAGATTGGGTCATCACCTCCATTGTTGCATAACTGTCTCATGACCCTACAAGGTGTTGAGTGCTCTAATTGTGTCATGGTCCTGCAAGGTGTTGAGTGCTCTAATTCCAGCCTGAAAATGTCCACCCATGGGCACTGAAGTATTCCCTGGGATCACAGTGTGTGACAAGATTAAAACTTGCCTGGTCTACCTTTGGGATATCCTTCTTTATAAAGCCCCACAGGCTGGCCTCATGAGCACTAACTTGTACTTTCACATATAATTAGTCTATGTGTATAGGCATGAGTCTAGGCATTCTTTAATCTTACACCTTCATTTGATATAATAATTGGTAAAGGAAGGAGGAAAGTTAAGCATCTGTGTTTTGTAATTACAGTAGTGAGTTAACTACACCGAACTCTATTCTACTTGTTATTCATATAGGGAAAATAAACTGGTTTTCCTGACACCATTTGAGCCATCTTTTTTTCCCCCTGGCCAAGCTTTTTTTGTGAATGTTACCTGCATCTTCAAGTGGAAGCACGTGCTATTATGGACAGCAGAACCAAATGTTTTAGTATTGCTACAACATGCTTGCCACCCCTCCCCGACTTCAGCCTATGCAAAGATCACAGCATTTCCTATCATCATGCGTTTTTAAAATAACTTCTTTCTTGCTGAAAGTCAAAAAGACAAAAGGCCATTCATTCCATGGTTATTACTTTTCCCGTGGTTTATAAAGGAAAATTCAGGTCATGTTACATAAAAATTACACGCACACACAATATTTTGGTTTTTACTTCCAGTCATGCTTTGCTGCAGTTGCCTCAGATATCGTTAAGAATTGTGTGTTGTGCCATTCTTCTGACCTGTAGGCAAAAAGTAAATCTCATCAGAGAAAAAAAAAACACACCTGCTTTTCTGTAAAAAACATTTTCCCCAATGGGAAAAAAAAACCGAACAAACTAATAGTGAAGTGAGCAGGTATGTTCAAGAAAATGTTGGGGTATTTTTCTACTATCGAGAACATATCATTTTAGAAAGGGAAACTTATATCTGCCACCTGCCTGGCTGCCAAGTGTCGTATTAATCCTGACTTCAGGTGGATACTCTTGACAGTGCTTCCACCCTGGATAAACCATTTAGCCTCTGTTCAGTCTGGTAAAGAGTCTTCAGACTCTCACTGCACTGTGATGTGGCTTTAGCTGATAAATCAGTCAAAGGATCCTTTTCCTCTCTGTCCTCCCTTCACCACATTAATATTGATTATTTGGAAGTAAAGAGTCCCAAGGAGTGGAAGTGGATACGCCTCATTGCCTTGAACAATTCTTTTCCCTCTATTGGGACAGTACAAGGTAAATTAATAGTGTGCTTGCAGACACCAGATAATGTTAATGTACTTGCTACTGATGGAGTGAAATAACATGAGTAACTTCAGCTTTACTTAAAACAAAACATTAATTTTCTAAGGCCACTAGGATTTATGCAGCTAGTCGGTGTAACACACACAATCTTTTTATTTAAATATGCAACATTTGTGGTTTTAAACATGAGGCAGGATTATATTGCCAGATGAAAGACAAAAGGGGATTTTAATTTGTTGATTATGCTCTCAGGCTTTTATCTGTTTTTAATCTAAGTCCCTGCTCAATTTTGTGGGCAAGAGATGCCTTTTCTACGAGGAAATAATGCAGAGCAGCTTTATCCCCTGTGACCCTCCAGCTACATCAAAATACACAGGAAATCTGTAAGTGCAAAAGCTGGGGTTCTGTTTATGTCTAAAAAAAAGGAAAAGATTCCATGCAAAAAAAAAGTGTGTCATCAGAGGGAAAATCCACTTCCACATCCATAAATATGAACACACTAGGAAATTTTCATATCCATGTTGGATTAAATACTTTACAACAGACAAGACCTCTGCTAGGTGGAAGCACAGATGGTGTCTGAGCCACAAGGCTTTCTTGACCTCGTGGCAGATTTAAAACATCTTCATGGCTTCTTTCCACAGTTTCTCCTGCCTTTGGTGCCATTTCCTATGTTGTGATGGGAAACGTGGCGGAAATTACCAGAGAAGGGTGTAGGTGAATCTAATGACATGCTGGTGATGGCTGCACATCCACAATGAGGTCTAGCAGGGTTTGTGACACAGCAGCACAGGCTGGGAGGCAGCGAGGTCATTGCCATGCAGGTTCGAAGTATTGCCACGTTACCATTTCCCTTCTGGCCCCACCACCTTGCTCTATGACTTTGTGCAACTCATCTGAACTTAAAGTTGGAGTTTACCCATCTGTAACTACCACATAGTAATAAATTATGGATAAAACTTGAATTACAGCAAATTTGGCCCTGCTTTTCTCTTTGCACTCTGATCCTAATTTCTACAAACGTGTTTCTAGTTCATAAATATTCACAGAATAGCTCATGTAAACAAATTTTGCCTACGTGTTATTCATGCACTGTTTGCTTTGATTGTGTGAGTTCCTCTATGTGTTACTTATGGTGGGTGAATGGTCATAAAAGTCACATACTATTACTTCTGGTACCTGACTGGGTGACTGAATTTTCTAGACAGGAATATGACAAATGACAAACTGTGGATAATGAACACAAGTAACAAATAACAAGCTATAAAGGATGAATATTTGGAGGAATAATTATTTGTGCTGAAAATCATGAAACTTTTAGGATTTGCCAGCCTTTTTTCTCCCAGACAAACTAGTGTTCATTTGAAAGCTCATGAATGATAGATAATCTCATCTCACAAATAATGACAGTTCAAACCTCAATTAAACAAGCTTCACAAAACCCCTGGGAGATAGGCAGTAATAATAGTTTTATATTACTAAAACCAATACGTGAATATTTTCCCAAAGAAGTTTGGCTTTTGAGGGGTACTTCAATACCACTGAAAGAAAAGCGCTGCTGCAAATGAGTGAAAAATACCATTATTATATTTGTCGGATTCCAGCTTGCAAGAAAATTAGATGAAAGACACTCAAGATACCAGTGCTGGTGGACTGTTTAAGGAAAACAACATCATTTACTAGTGGCAGGCCAGCCCAGAGCCTCTTCCAGTCTCAGTGAATCCTACAGTTGCTTGACAGCCTGCCAGCCTACAGAGCAAATGGCAGAAATTCCTTCTCACCACATGGGAGTTCAATCATAGCTAAATGATTAACGATAAGCAGAAAGGGCAGGTAACCTGCACCTATCCAGCTTGTCTGGAGAGAACAAAACCTGGTTTCTGTTGTAGCAGTTAGAGATTTATTAGTAGATCTCACAGAATTCATTAGTTGCTATTTGTACTTAAGACATTAGTCTCCAGGGTCTCATAAATGGGCAAGTCAACTTTCTGTCTCATTGATGGTCCATTTCATAGCTGCATCGTGCTGATAGCTCAAGTCCTAACCACAGTCACATTTTTCTCGTTCTGCATGTGACTCAGATGTCTGCTGTAACGTTGCGTTACCCAAATTATGCACACCATGGGTGGAACCCCATGGCACAAGCTCCTTCATGCATGCAGAACACAATGCTTGTCTGAAAGGACTTGTGACCAAAGCATATAGTTTATAGGAGTTCAGTTTTTATCATGCTTCACTGCTGTAGAGTTTGAAGTGGTGATGGACGAATGATGTAGGAAGCCAAAGCTGTTTGCAATACCTCCAGTTGTCCCTGTGTTGGAGCGCCTTGGTCTCATGGTTCAAGCCAACTCGGCTGTCAACAAAGCAGCAGCCAGACGCTCACTGATTGTTACCCCCTCTGGTGGGGTGGGGAGGAGAAAATGCAGCAAAAGGCTGGAGAGTCGAGACCAAGGACAGGGAGGGCATACTCACCAATTATGGTGACAGGCAAAAGACGTGTGACTTTGGGAAACAAAAGCCATGTAATTTAAAAATAAAAACAACCCTCACCACAAATTTACCAGTTCAGTCAGAGTAGGACAGTGAGAAAAACAAACAGATCTTAAAAACACTTTCTGTCACCTCTCCCTTCTTCCCAGGCTCAACTCTGCTCCCAGTTCTCTACCTCCTCCTCCCCAGTGGTGCAGTGGGGCAAGGAACAGAGGTTGTGGTCAGTCCATCCCATGTTGTTTCTGCTGCTTCTTCCTCCTCAGGGGGAAGACTCCTCACAGCCCTCCTGTGTTCCACCATGGGGTCCCTCCTACAGGAAAAAGTCCTCCACAAGCTTTTCCCACAAGCATGTATCTCTTCTGTGAGCCATAATCCTTCTAGCAATGAACCTCTCCAGCGTGAGCTTCCCCCAGAGTCAGGGTCTTCTTTGGAGCAGCCAACTGCTCCAGCATGTGTACCTCCAGGGGCCACAGGCAGGGTTCTGTTGCACTGTTGATCTCCAAGGGCTGCAGAGGATCAGCCTGTCATCCTACCCCAGGCCGAAGGGGAATGGCTGCTCCACAATGCCTCCTCCTCTCCTTCCTCACTGACCTAGGTGTCCTCATAGTTGTCTCTCACATCCCACTCCTGTCCCAAGGAAAAGAACCCCCATAACAAAAGAGCTCCTCCAGCAGGTTTTTTCCCTCTTTAAATATGTTATTGCAGAGATGCTGGTTGGCTTAGCCTTGGCCAGAGGCAGGTCTGACTTAGAGCCGGCAGCTGGGGAAACTTCTTGAAGCTTCTTCCAACAGGCACACCAGTAGCCCACCTCCCCTGCTACCAAAACCTGAACCAGACACAAACCCAAGACACTTGGATACAAACCTGCTACTCTCACTTGTTCGCTGGAAGGCAATAGGGAACTTCATTACCCACCGTACCAACAGTTCCTCTGTTTGTGCGCAGAGGTCCTATAAAGCACCTAAAATGCTCCAACCTGGGTTTGGACCTTTTGTACTCAAACTGAGGAAAACAAAACAAAACAAAAAGTTTTCTTATTTATGGCAATAAAAAAAGAAGAAGAAAAAAGAAAGCAGCCAAAGCCCCTCATCTTCTAAATGTATGCTCAAGTGCACTAAGTGCAAGTCTGAGTTGTGTTTTTGTTTGGGTACTCAGGGAGGAGAGAGAGAACACAAACACTTGTTGGCAGTCACAAGTATCAAGACTGAAGCTGGTCTCCTTCTTGCCAGTGTTGTTCTGCAATAAACCAGTGTTTATGCTGAGATGAACAGGAGCTGGATTAGGCATGTTTTCTCTACAGCTTTCCATCTTTTATCCTGCAAATCAAAGATCTGTTCTCTCTGCTGCTGCATTAGCAATCCTGCCCCCCAAAAAACAAGGAACAGTTTCTTCAGCCTAATATTTGCCCAAAGAACAAGGATATAACCTTTGGATTAGCAAGACAACTTGTTAAACTAGATCAAGAAAATCCTGCTGACCTCACAGAGCTAACAGCAGCTCACTTTCTCATGCATTGTCAACCCTTACGAGCTGGTTCCCCTTTTTTCTCTTTCTCTAGGTGAGCACACTTAACAGCCTTCAAAGCAGCCAAGGTTCTTCCTTTCTTTCTTTCTTTTTGTAGGTAATGCTCCCCATTCTCAAAGTAGGGAAAAAACTGGGGTAAGTTCCTATTAAGTCAACACAGCCCTTCTTAAAATCTCAAGGCATCAGTGCTCCTACCCTCCTGAACCTTTCATACTCTTAACAGCTTGTGTTTTTCACTTCTCTTTTACAGCCTGATTTTTTTTCCTCCTGCCTGCAGACATTTTTATTTCCAAAATGTTCAACTTCCCTTGCAGTGCAGGGTAAAGGAGCTGATGCACATTTGCAACTTTACCAGTACATTGTCATGCTGCTTCCCCAGTCTAATTTGTACTAGGAAAAAAACATTTAGAATGACAGAAAAGTCTGTGAAATGGTACCTGGAAAGAAAGCACCTTGTGTTTCCAGGGCAGCACTGGGAGTTAGACCCTACAGAGGTCTAGTCCTTTTCCTGTCATTGATTTCTGCTCTGACCTTTGGCCAGTTGTTAAATCCTCGGTTTTCAAAGGTGTTGAATGACTCCCACTATGTAAAATCCCCTTCTTTTAAATGCAGGTCAGTAGAAGCTTTGCAGCTGGAAGCCAGGATTTCATCTACTCACTTCAGTTGCAGCTGCAGCTATTCCAAAAATCATGCAGCTGGGGAGGGCAAAGTTGGTAAGGGGAAAGGTTAAGTCAAAACTGAGCTGGAAGCAGCTTTCGTTGCATTTAGTGACTTCAAGATACAATTCTGCCCCAGATGTTGCCAGATAGACTAGTGACTGATCTGATAAGGTAACGATTTACTTGTCAGTAAAAACTGTGGCATGTAGCAAATGATGGATTATAAATGAAACACAAGAGCTGAATAGGTCTTTTTAAGAGGGGAGATTAAGCGTTATTACATGATGTCACACTATGAACTAAGGCCATACAGAGTGGTTACTCTTGTCTTTTGTGGGCTGTCACCTCCAGTTTGTCAGTGTGGGGATGGTACTGTATATTAGGGAATGGATTCCATTTTAAAGTTTGAAATAAAGGAAAAAAATTAAGTACCCAGAGTGTTCTGTGGGCAGGAAGAGGTCACAATTAGAAATAATGAATCAGTTGAAAGCTGAATTTCTCATTTTTCTGCAGTCAACTACTCTTTGCCTACATCTTTCTCTTACATGCATGGACCAGTGGAATGACCTTCTAGATAAAATAGTATAAACCAAACCAGGCTCAAATATTATGAATTAGTGTCTTGCATTTAGTTCCAGAATAACGCTTAATTCAGCCTCACATCTGAATATATATTTTTATCTATGAGCTTCTTTGGCATTAAAATGCCTACATATACTGAAAGCTAAGAATAAGATAAACTGCATTTCTGGATGAGAGCTGAAAGGAACTGAGCTACAAGCAGTGAGAGAGGACTTGCAATAACTGACTTAAATGCAATGAACAGTGCTGGAGAATGGGTGTAACAAAAGGACACACACCGGCCAACGCAGTGGCTGGGCTGTTTGCAATGAACTAGCTAAAATATATTATTCCTGCTACATGCCAAATGATTAGAACTTCAGAGTATCAAGAAGCAAACCTCAGTCAGCATGAATTGTCGTAGCTCCTATGACTTCAGAGTTGCTAAGATGATTATGCTAGTAAAGCATGAGCTCCTACCTGCTTGCCTAGTTTTTCATCTCAGAGGAATCAGACGGAGCCTTCACAAACTCCAGAAATGAGAACACTTCCCACAGCCACATTTAAATGCATCTTCTTTTCCTATCGCCCGTTATAAATAGAACTGGTTGACATTTTTCATTCACATCACTTGTCAAAAAAGAAAATGGCCTTTCAGCTTTCTTCAGACTATTCTAGCCCTGTTGATGTTTTGATTTGCTCAGGCTTTATTTCACCATGCTCTCGCAAATAAAAACAAAAGCAACCTCTCCTCAACAGAGAGTTTTTTCTTTAATCTCTGCGAAGTGAAAAGCTTTTAGTTTTTCACCAAATGTTTAGTTTTTCTCATCCTCATGAGATGATGTAGGGCATTTTCCTATGTTTCCTTAATCAGATCATGAATGTCATGGGCATTTAGATATCTAACTAGGCTTAGACTAATTTCATCATTAGCAACTGATGGTTTAAACTGGTGGTATGTAGTGGAGATATATCAGATATCAGGAGAAAAAAAACAACTATATGGCCGGATTCTGGCTGAGGTGAAGTTTTCTTCCTTGATGCCCAGAATGCTGTCAGTCTGAGATATAAACCAGCAAAGAAGAAGGATGATAGGTGTGACCCTGGCAGACCCAATTCTTTGCAAGACTTTTATTTCTTAAAAAAGCTCCACTGACTTCTGACCGGCTTTAATTACAAATCTCAGTTGTGTTCAGAGCAAAATCTGTTCTGTAAACTGTTTTCTATAACCAGCTTCAGCAGTTCTGACTCCTCTCCCTGAAATTTTGAGTTCCTGGTTTAGTATCTTTTTGTCTTCTTCCTCTTTGAGCTATTCTTCACAATTTCATTGCCAGAAGAATCTTCACATCTTTTCCTTGCCATTTCTCTACGTCTGTGCCTCTCCTAATATGTCTCTATAATTATTTCCTAACCCTTACAATACAGGAAATTTAGCAGGGAGTCACATGGGAGAGTGTCTCCAGGGGAAATACAACTCCTGTGTGACAGAGAGGTGGGACAACAATATAGATTAAATTGCACTGAGTGGCACAGGAGTCTGTGCACACACCGCTGGATGATGCTGGGGACAGAGGCATTCTCCGTTATCTCGTCCTTCCTCTGTACCTCCCAAACAAACCCATCCCCATCTCTAACATGCCCAGTATAGCATGGTTTGGAGTACTAGGAAAAGCTCCCTACTTGTGGAGTTTTGTAGATATTGTAGGTTCAGCCTAGTTCTTTCTCAAGCTTTTTCTTTCTGTTAACAGGACGGTGTTTGAGATGAGTTTTGTTTCAACAAACACAGATCAGAGTTTCTATTTTCCTCAATGTAATTTCATTATTTCCTTTCCCATGTTCCTATCAAGCTCCTTACATTATTCTCCTGTCCTTTCTGGCAATCATGACTCTTTCCTGTTTAATATAACCTATATATTTTATTAGGGTGCCTTTGCTCCCAGTTTTTAAATCATATGCGGTGGGAACCAATACCATTTGCTTTGTTGCTGTAATGGGCAGTTGACCTAAGCTCACACCTTGGGTTTTTGTCATTCTTCACCAATTCATAGCAAGAGTTCAGAGGTGCATTTGACAGCCTCAGAGGAACCACTCTGCTTGAGTCTTTCAGAAAACATTGCACTATTTTAATGAACTATGGCATTCACAGCCTTCATTTGAACCCCATTGAGAAGAAAGGGTTGGCAACAGACACACATAAAAGACAGACAGTGGCGGGAAACATCTATGAATTTTTCACACCAGAAGAAGTTACAGGTCATGGAAGCAAAAGGAAACCCAGTATCTAAAAGGAATAGGGAGGTAGAGGTCATTCATGTACAGTGACTGCCCTGGAGAGGAGTAGATACACATCACTGTGTGGGTAGGAAGCCTAAAGCAGACACACCTCTATTGCACCTGCCCAAGGAGCGACGGCATCTCATGGGCATCAGCAAGAATGCCTCTCCTGAACAGGAAACCAGCTTCCCAGCGCCAAAGCACTGACTCTGAAGGTGCTGCCTTCAACAGCAAAAATCAACTTTCACAGTACTCGGTTGATAGAAACTCCTCGGCTTTGTCTTGATGCACTGAGTGTCTGTGCCCAGGTGTCAGCATCAGGGGCTTCCATGAGGAGAGGCTGGGGCTGTCCTGGGTCAGACACAGGTGGTTCCAGCCTGAGCAGGTTGTCCCTGAAGGGACAGAGCCCAGGGAAGGGCTGGCGCTGGAGCCGGGAGACAGCAGGTGAGGATGGAGGAGCAGCCGATAGGGGTTGGGATGGACTCACCGCAACCCCCATCCCCACCCACTGGGACCCTGGCTGGAACACCCATCCACACCCACTGGGCCCCTCAGTGTTGAGGGGAGAGGAGTCAGGACTGAAGGGGTGAAGCTGGGCATGAAAAAGAGGAGAGGAAAGGTGTTGTTTTATTTTGTCTTTCTGTCAAGTCTGTTTTGCCCAGGACAGTAAGACAGGAGTGATCTCTTTATCTATATTTTGACCCATGAGCTTTCTCATCCTGTTTTCTCTGGCTGTGCTGATGCAGAAGGGCAGTGAGGATGCCCTTAGCCAAGGTTAACTATCACAGGGGGTCAGGACCAGACCTGGTGAAGGGAAATCAAGTTTACCTTCCTCCAAAAGCCACATAGTCTCAAACTAGGCAGCAAGCATCCCGAAAAACAGGAAAACGAGCAATTGTGGTGCGAATCAGTTTAATTCTGATGAGAAAATGGAGAGAAAAACAAATGAGCTTGTTTGGCACAACATAAGAAATGTCCCTACAAAAAAGAAACAATACAGAGAATGGTGTATCCTCACTGAATTATGTTCATTTCACAACTGGAAGGACAGCGGTTGCACTTAGGCTGCAGGGTGTGGAATAGGTGTGTGAGCATGTATACCAAGTCATGTGCTAGAGGTCATCACTGTCTCCTCAGGGATACTTCTAGTACTTCATCTGCAATTTGAAATCATAAAATACCTATTTCAACCACCAGGGGACTTGTGTTTATGGGCTGGAGGATCCTGATGCTTTCCCATGTCATACAGTGACATACTCGGAAGTGCTTTCTGCACGGGTACCCAGCAGCCACAGTTATTTACACATCTGCACAAGCAGGTATGGGGTTAAATCCCATTCTACATATTATGCAAGGCAAGTGATAGACCAAGACATATTTGTTTCCCAACTCCATAATTAGGCTCCCAAATGAGTGACTGCTGATTGCTTAGCATTTTTTAAAGCCTTAAGGCTGCAATTTTTGCAAAACTAATGAAAGTGGTTTCAGGGGAACTTTACAGCTTGCACAGAATCCGAAACATTGTAGTCTTCAGTTTTGGGGTTTTTTTTCCCCTCTAACCAAACGCAAAGATCTGGATCCATATAAGGAGAAAGTGTAAAAGCAAGTCAGAGAAGCTGCAGAATCTTTACATTTGAACCCAGCATATAGAGCTAAAAAAAAAAAAAAAAAAAAAAAAAGAAGTGACAACTGACAACATAAACTTGAATTTTAATTTCTAGGTATTCAGAATATGGCTGTAGTCTGTGATTTTCTTCATTTTGATTTATTTAGTTAGAAGTTCTTCATGGACATTGATGTGGAAAGGTTTAAATGGATATCCTTCTATCACAGGACAGATATGGCAGAGTAGGGGACCTGAGTATTTTCAGTGTTGTGTTTAGTGATTTGTGTGTCCATAGCAGAATTGGAGATGAAACATTTTGTCCAAGAAGGGGCAAATACACCTGGTATTTAGACTTGTGAACTGCAGAGGCCATGTGTTGCAGAATTTTCTTTCTTCCACCATGTCAAAAATAAAAGCCCTGGCATGTTTTGTTTTAGCATTCATTTATTTATTGTTTCACAATTCCAGGAGTTAAGACCAATATTAACACAAGAACTTCCAGGCACAATCTGTCCAGCAATCCCTCTGTCACCAGGGAAACCCAATGCTAGAATAGGAAGGTACAAAAAGCCCTACAGCAGGCAGATATGGAATAAATTGCCTTCTTTTTTTAATATATGTTGTAGTAAGAAGGATATCAGTGATATCTAGCCAAGGGTCCATGTATTCAGTGATCTACTACCTTCTTTTTGTCACCAGTGTTCCTGGAAATTAAGAGAAGGAACACAAACAAAAATGCCCAGTGCAAGTGCCTCTGACCTTTGGAAATAATTGGATGTGGATCCAAACCTGGCAGCCCTATCGTGTAGTAAAGTCTCTTAAAATCATCTTATCCTTCAGCAAGACAGGGAAAGAGAAACATGAGAGAAAAGGAAACAGCTGGCATGATTCCACAAGGTTCGTTTTATTTAGTGGGACCAGTTTCTGGTTTTCAAATTCCAAATCCACACCACATTTGATGGCACAAACATGCACAGAATTTCACACTTAGATATCGACTCTATCTGGGTGACATTTCAGAAATGATATGCAAGGAGTTACACACCCATGACTGTAAATAATAGTGGTCCAGTTCCCCAGAGATGGCACTAAACTCTTACTACACCCTCTGCAAACACTGCCACAAGGCACTGCAGATTGGCTCTACAGTGTACACACACATAAACCGCCTTGCTTTAGTAGAAAGGCTGAAACATTCATTAGAGGAAAAGATTATAATGATGCAGTTTAAACAGCACTAACTAAACAGGAATTGATAGGGAAAAAATCAGCTTAGTAAGAGGCCAGTTCTTCCTTCAGCATAGTGACAGCAGTGCTTCTACCACTAAAGAAAAATCAATTTTGTGTTTCCACAGCTGTTTTCTTCTTGGGCTCTTAAATAAAAGGGATTTCCTAAACCACTAAAGATCACCTGTGTATGCCAAATATTCCTTCTATTTTTGAGCTGGTACATGAATCATTGAACAATGAGCCACAAATCTTCTAAAAGTAATCCATGAATAGTGACGTGGACATATCTCAGAAGAATTACAGCTATGTTACTGCTGTGGTGCAGGCACTTGGAGATCTTATCTGAGACCAGCATATTCATTGCAATGGGAATCTTAGAATCATAGAATCATGAAGGTTGGAAACAACCTTCAAGATCATCAAGTCCAACTGTTTACTAAACATTATCAGGAACACTAAACCATGTCCTGAAGTGCCACATCTGGATGTTTATTGAACCCCTGCAGGGATGGTGATTTCACCCCCTCCCTGGGCAGCCTGTTCCAAGGCCTCACCACTCTCTCAGCAAAGAAATTTTCCTCATATCCAACCTGAACCTCCCCTGGGGCAACTTAAACGCATTTCCTCTTGTCCTATCACCAGTCACCTGGGAGAAGAGACCAACACCCACCTCACTCCAGCCTCCTTTCAAAGAGCTATAGAGAGCAGTAAGGTCTCATTTCAGCCTCCTCTTCTCTGAACTAAACAACCCCAGGTCCCTCAGCTGCTCCTCATCACACATTTTTCTCCAGACCCCTCACCAGCTCCGTTGCCCTTCTCTGAACTCGCTCCACCACCTCAATGTCTATTTTATCCTGTGGGACTCAAAACTGAAGACAATATTGCATGCACAGAGCTAAGCTCTCCTCAGGCCAGCTTGGACTCTGAACTAACAAGGCATGAGAGGAAGAAGAACATAGAAGTAGATCAGGAGAGCATCAGACAGACGGCAAATCTTCAAGGGGCTTGCCAGGGTATCCCATTGACTAGATTACTTCCCATCATCAAGGAGGTTTATTGCACCTTTTTCCGGCAATCCATTTACAGGAAAGTCCTTAGTGCAGTGGGGCTATGAATGTGTAGGGACTAGTTCTGTTCTCAACACAGCTAGTTATAAATAGTGAGGAATGTCCCAGATCAAACTCTCCATTAAGAAATATGAACTGAAGCCTGAGATGTCTCTGATTTTCTGGATGAGTTGTAAGCAAAAGAATTAAGCCAAACTCAACCATCTCAGAACATCCTTTGGTTTTGTCTCCCTAACCTGGTATTATACAGGTGAGGACCTCCACAAAACCTAAATGTTCCTCCAGTCTCCAAGAGCTCCTTAAGAATGTTCACTGCCCCATTGCTGCAGACAGAGAAAAATACACCTTCAAAAGACTTCTACAAATGCCATATTTTCAGCAGTGGTACTCACATCACCTTCCTTTCCCGCTTTTAACCCAACACCTCTTAACGAATACAGACAGGCTCACCAGATTTTGGTCTGGCACACACCCTTCTACACGCCATGAATTCTGCCCATAGCAACTTCCTAAAAAAGTAGACACCAGCTTTTTGTTTCCCTCAACTGAAAAAAAAAAACCCTTTTTCACTAGACCATGGGTGTTGAGTAGTGTGTCTGTGTTCTCAAGGGAATTTCTCAAGATCAGTCTATAGAGTTAAAGTTTGTTTGGTTCTGTGGTGGGATTTTCTTCCCTTTCCACAAATTGTTTGGCTAGAAATCAATCACAGCAAATGTTGATGTGTCTGAAGACACTTTATGAGAAGAAAGGAAAATTCATCAGTTGCTTTACTTGCTCTGAATCATTTCCTCAACTCTACTACTGACAACTTGGAGCTCATCCAAAGGGTCCACGCTCCATATTGTGTTCAGCAGCAATCATTCTCTACAGAAATGTTTTTGCATGTTAATGACTCATTTGCCTTCAGTAACCAGCTACACGTGTCTACAGAAATCACACCAAGTTTAAGATTCAGTTGCCTAACAGCTTCAATGCAACATCATACATCATATTTTCAGACGCAACAATCTGTCTCACCCTAATTCTAAGACTTCTAAGAACATCCTTACTAGGTCTATAAAGCACAGCACGGGTGCAGGCATCTGTCATGCAACGGCTGGGCAGGAGCTGTGGAAGCTTCTCCTTCACAGTGCTGCCAATACACCTCAGAACAAACTTCCAGGTAAAACTGAGAGAAATTCACCATTCTTTTAATTCATAACATGGATTTGTTGTTGTTGTTGTTGTGATAAGAGAGATTTAAAAAATTTTTGGATGAGTACAAAAAAAGTGCTGCTTTGATTTTTGATAAGGGAAAAAAAATCTATCTGGCAAGGCCCAGGTGCAAAAAAAAATCATCAGAGATTCTTAGCTTTAGAGGAACAGGATCTAAAGGGATGGGGAAATGTGTTACTGAAATGAAGCTGATCTGCATCACTGGGAGCACTCTCTAGAGGGAGAGGAAAGGTAACCAGGCTGGTCGTCAGTGTGGGGTCCCCTGTCCTGGCCGCCCCTCCCTGCAGGTGCTGCCTTTTCCTCTCTGCCCCCCGCCGTGGTGCACAGGCCCCAGCAGTGGCCTTGGTCTGCACCCCCCTGGGTACTGACTCTGCCCATGGGGTGTTCTCAC
>JANIJG010009129.1:44444-67991 GCA_024611175.1 Megaceryle torquata | reverse complement strand
CCTCAGCCTTTCCTCAGCAGGGAGATGCTCCACTCCCTTCACCATCTCTGTGGCTCTGTGCTGGACTCTCTCAAGCAATTCCCTGTCCTTCTTGAACTGAGGGGCCCAGCACTGGACACACTATCCCAGATGTGGCCTCACCAATGCAGAGTAGAGGGGGAGGAGAACCACCACAAACCACAGAATAGATAAGACAAGAGGATTCACTTTCCCCTCTGTACCTGTCTGAACAACATAGTGACCAGTCAGAGAGGGAGCAATGACAACAAACTCCTGCCCAGTGCAGCAGGTACATCCTTTCAACAACAGCTACAACAACTCTCTGCAACTACCTGACAGGAGGTTGTAGTGAGGTGGGGGTTGGTCTGTTCTCTGTAGTAATGATTAATAGGACAAGAGGAAATGACCTGAAGTTGCATCAGGGGAAGTTTAGATTGCCTATTAGGAAAAAATTCTCACAGAAAGGGTTGTCAAGCCCTGGAACAGGCTGCCCAGGGCAGTGGTGGAGTCAACATCTCTGGAGGTGTTTAAAAGATGTGTAGGTGTGGTGCTTAGTGACATGGTTTAGTGGTGACCTGGCACTGGTGGGTTAACTGTTCAACTTGATTTGGAAGGTCTCTTCCAGACAAAATGATTCTGTGATTATTCCTCATTTTGTTTTATCTGAGCACCTGTTATATGTACCTTAATCGGGTCCCAGACTGCAAACTCCAAGTGTTAGTGTTAATGTGACGGGGGTTTTAATCCCTCATCTCAACACCGTGTAAGTTTTTGGCTTTACCTTTCTGGAATGAAATCTGGGCTCTACCGAGGTCAAAGCCAAGACTCCCTCTGAGCTCGTCAGAGACAGTGTCATTGTGACATAACAGTGCACAACAGGAGACAAGATGAAGTTGCCTGAACTCTGAGGTTGCCTCTCCTTTGTTCCCCTCCATGAACAGCATCATCTCATGCAAGTACTGCTTTCCCTCTTAGGTGGACAGACCAGACGGGAGGTAGATGAGTCACCTAACTCTATTTACTATGCTCTATTCAAGCTGAATCACTTGAATCCTTTCCATCATATTTTAGATACTTCCTTAAGACAAAAAATCTTCCCCCATACCCCTGGGAAAGTATTGCAAGGCTCCTCATTCTGCTGTATCAGGAAGAGCCATGGCTTATGCCCTCCTAGCAATGTAAGTGGACTAAGCATCAGTAGGGACACCATAATTTTAGCAGGATTCTAAAGTACAATTACTCAAATGTGGACTTCACTAGTTCAGGTGTTCAAATGCAGATATCGAAGTTATTTCAGAAATTATGAGAACCATTAAGAGGTGTGAGGTGGGAATTATTTAACTAAATTTGACTAGTTAGACTTCTACCTTTACGCAAGTCACTCTGGGATACCTTTGCAGTCAGCAGAGAGCTAGTCAGTAGAGTTAATAAAGTTTATGGCAAGAATCATCTCACCCTAAAGGAAAGAGCTACATTTGGCCAGATGAATCATACACTAATCTCCACTGACTATATTGATTAGGTCACCACTGACTATAACAAAAATCTAGGCAAGTGCTAGACACCTGAAGTTAGGTCAGATGAATCATCTAACTAGCAGGCTTCCAGCCTAACCTTCCTGGGGCCATTATCTGAGATCCTCCTGACGCTCCGCTAGGAACGTCAAGGGCTCTGAGGTTCATCAGAAAAGATGAAGGTACATTCACATTGATCCACCAGAAATGGGAGGTAAAAGAGACAATGGGGTTATGTGTTTGGCTAGGTGCAGGAAATACAGAGGCTTGTGGAGGCACTTAGCTGACCTTTCCGTGGGTTTTATGGCTGGACAGTAAGCAACCTAACAACAGATCCCTACAGTAATGAAAGAAAAGGTCCTGTACACTGAACTGAGCTAATCAGCACAGAGATGAGCGACTTACCCTTCACCCGCCACAAAAAAAAAGCACCAGGTTTGTTTTGTAGACTGCCCTTCAAAGACTCTCCATAGTTAGGAGGTGCAATGGCAAGAGATTAATGGTAGGATTCAGGGTAACATCACAGCAGCCATTCTGCTGAGAACATAAATCAGAATGATGTGTCAATAGTAAAAAAATAGTGTGTTCTAGGTATTGTGGAAAAGTTTTGTTAGATTTCAACCTTTTTAGAAGCAGATTTTTACCTAGACATTACATAATAATACTTTGAATACCAAATGAAAATATTGAAAGGGTA
The DNA here is from genome assembly GCA_024611175.1 of Megaceryle torquata. Classification (NCBI taxonomy): domain Eukaryota; kingdom Metazoa; phylum Chordata; class Aves; order Coraciiformes; family Cerylidae; genus Megaceryle; species Megaceryle torquata. The sequence continues at coordinate 65,780 of JANIJG010009129.1, read as the reverse complement.
CTTCATAGCAAAATGAAAAAAAAATAAGTATTTGATTCTGCAAACGTCAAAAGGTCAGAATTTTCCTCCTGTGTTTTCTTCCAAAAGAGAATTCTTGAAAAGGAATCTGAAAACCCTGATCTGTAAAACATTTCAAATCACAGTGTGTTCTGACAGAAAAAGTTTTCGTTGAGATTTTTCTGATCTCCTTTGGTCTTTGCATACTTACTTGTATATCTCTTTAATATGTAAGCTTGTTAAATTATTATAAGTTAAAATGAGTGATATTGTTAAGGACAATACCAAGTCTCCCTCAGGTAGGCTGACAGCTTGCAAAGCCAGCTTTATTCTGGCCTATTTATGTAGCACTTCCATTTTGATTTATTACTATCTGTGTCACTTGAGCAGGACTTGTTCCAAGAAAGTCTATGAGTCTGGACTTACTGCACTTAGAGGGAGCAGGTGGAGAAAGGCAACAGTGAAATCTGTCACCAGCTAAATTAATTCAAGCGGGAGATCTGCAGTTTCTGATTGCTCCATGCATAAAGGAAATCCAGACTCTGAGATTCATGGTTACAAATACTCCTATGGATATCAGACATCTAAAAAAAGACCTCACTAGGAGATAAAAGTGCTGGAACAGCAGATAAGCCCTGCAAAGGATGAAGTACATAATACTAAAGAAGAGATGAAAGGAGCAGAGAAGCTTTCAGCCCGACTGGATGTTTTTCAGCTTAGAAACAGTATTTCAGGATTTGTGAAAAACTGAAGAAAAGAAGACAAATTATTCATTTGCACTAGAACCCTAATTTTAAGTACCACCTAGTGAAAATGCCCTCTGAGGTAGAATGGATTCCAAAGGATCCTGATGATGCCTGGAATAATATAAGCATAACAGTTCATTTCCCTAGTTCTTCCTTACCTGCTGCATGTCTGCATCTGACTCACGTCATCAAGAGTGAGAGACAGATGTTAAGATTTGAGCCAGCACATCAGGACAGAAGGAATGACGTTTGCCTGCAGTCTGTCCATCCCAATAAGAATGACGTATTTTAGGGTCCATTATACTGATGGTTTTCCCATATTACAATCCCAATTACTGGCACAACCGCCCCAGTGTAAATGACTAGCACAGACAGGCACAGCTCCCGCTTGTACAACATTTACAGCTGCACCCATTGCAGAAGCAGAGCTCACATCATGTCAGCGCCAGTGGCTCAAACCATTGCAGCTTTACTAGCCTTTTGTACTGGTGTGAGGTAAGGAGCTGATGCTGCTAATATCAGGGCAAAGCTCTAACAGGAACAGCACCTTCCCTTCGAAACAATGCAAAACAGTAATTACAAAACAGAGAAAATCAAGCTGCATTTATGAAAGAACAGTCACTAGGTCACCAGTACCTGACCAACTAGCTACAGTCAGGAGTAGGCACTTCATTTGTGCAGGCAAATCTCTTTCCAGAATCAGGGTTCATCTCATCAATTCTCTTCTTCCAGTCTTAGATCTCTCTGGTTTTCCTTAGGTGTTTGTTTGGTATCAGCAGCCAAGACTGGAAATGAATATTCAGTTGATATTTTGCTTAGATTAAATATCTAGGAATCAGGATTCATAAACTAGCTTTATACTAACGAATCAGATGTGCTTAGGACCATTCTCTGGCACTGAGGCAACTGGGCATTGAAAGGGCCACTTTAAAGTGTCCAAACTGCCTCCCTTTTTCACCCTCCAGGAAATGTAGCTGTATGCAAACTTCTTATGGGAAATGGTTGCTTGCCTGTGCTAATTACTGGCTGTGATGAGGAATTATTTGGGACTGGTTGACTAGAAAGACACCAGGAACAATTCCAACAATTGAACGAGGTAGGCAATTGAGTTTCAGTGCCAAGGGACAATTCCTGGCTCCGTTTAATTTGCTAGCATAGACGTAGCCCCACGGTCTTGATTCCTGATGTACACAGGATGGTGTGTCATGGTTGGTGGCAGCTGGATGCTATGTCTGCTTTAGGAAGCAGTGCAGTGCTCAGCCTGCACTAAAGACTGAGCTGCCAGTCCTTTACACCCTTCTGCAAGGAGAGCAGCTTGCTCTGGTCCAGCTCTAGTCTGGTCCTGAGGCCTGGAAGCTCAGTAATGGTAGGAATGCAGGAGAGCATCTTCCAGAGGCTGTCTTCTGGTTTAGTTTCACCTGAAATGAATTTGGTTTGTACACTGAAGAACTGCTCTAGGATTCAAAACGCAAGGCAGTAAATGGGGATGGTTAGAAGAGTTGCTTCAAAACTGCATTTCTCATCCTAAAATGTTAATGTAGAGACACTTAAACACATTCAGGTCCAGTTAGAGGGGGTCACTTCCTGAATTTTGGTGCCTAATTTCAAATGTTCTTATTTCATATTATGATCAAACTCTTTGTGTTTCTTAGTTCTTGATGTATTCTGTTATGATCAAACTATTTGGTTCTTGGTGTTTATCATTCTCCTTGTAAAACACTCTTAATAGTAGGACAGGTATAAGCCTGATGGATCACACACACTACAAAAAGCAAAATTTGTGTACCTGTAGCATACCGAATTGCTGCCTTCACCGTCACTGTGCTTCATTATCAATAGGTAATTATTAATCTAAGCTGTTGTTTCCTTCTCTTGACAATGTAAAAATAGGTTTTTTTGAAAAGCATTCTGCAGTTCTTATAGGAGGTTTGCCAATTAGACAGCACATGGTGGGGCTCACCCAATCTGTGGGGCAGTAAATTTTTATTTTGATACTGTATGAAAAAAAAAAAAAAAGCCTCACTAAGTAATTGACAAGGTCAGCTACTTTTTTTCACGGGAGGAAATCCCATAAACAGTGCTCTGATAGGGGCCTGTCAGGGTTGGAAGATATCCCATTGTTGATAAGGAAAAGTGCGTAATTGCTTTCTGACCTTCCGATTGCAAGTGCAGGATGAACCAGCAGTGCTAATGAGGGCCTGCAGACCCCTTACTGGGTTTTTTTGGTTTTATTTTGTTTTGTTTTGTTTTGTTTTAAATAAGCATTCAGTTTTGATGTGCAGCTTGATCCATGGTAGTATACCAGGAGTGCATGGATGGAGCTGTTCTCTTCCACAGTCTAACTCACTGACTGCCATGGGGAAGAGGCTGCAGCCCTGGTGGGAAGAAGCAGCTGCCAAAAAGTCTGATGCTTCCCTCTGACTGTGAAAACTTCTATTAAATTATTACTATAAAAATATGCAATCAGTGCAAGTAAGGTGTGCATACTTCAGTCTCTGAGATGTAGGGAGGAAGTCCTATCTGTCAATCAATGATCCTCTGAACGGCTCAGATCAGGGGGCTTATTTTGCTTCTTGGCTCTTGGGTCACTTTTTCAGGCTACAACTGTGAGGTTTGTTTCTGCAAGCACAAGACAAAAAATAAAATAATTGTAAATGACAGTCACCACTTATAGGCGATCATTTCCCTCTGGTAGTCTCCAGCATCACAAGATTCACAATAAAATCCTGAATACTATGTGTTTAATTTTAAGATCTTTTGACCTCATTCCATGCTTACAAATGATCAGACACTTCAGTGACTCTCATTTAGGTGTTATCTTCCTCTGCAGTCTGTAGTCACCACTGCAAGACCTAATTTTTACCCAAGCATCATCTTCTAGAAACTACTTGGCACATTATTTCTGCTTGGAAATAAAAAATACAATACTACTGGGTGGAACTACTCAGAGTAGAAGCCCTGAAATTTTTAAGTAAGTGCCTGTGGTTTCACACTTAAATCTTTGTAAGACTGGCTATGTCATTCACACTAGAATGGCCATCTACACCTCTGGGGGCTGAGTGAGATAAATGCATAGCAGTTTATGGTTGGTGGGTTGTTGTTGTGGTGGGGTTTTTTTTCCCAGAAGGCTTCAATTTATTTCTTCTCCTGGGGAAAAAAAAAAACAAACCAGCATTTCTGAAAGGCACAAAGAATGTGCAGACACCCAGCTCTTACTGATGTCTTTGAAAGTCACCATCTAAGTAGGATGATTTACTTAATAGCCATATTTTACTTGATTCTTCATCAATTGGCTTTACTAAGTCCTTCAAAATATTGCCTCCCCTTAGAATTAATTCTGATCCAAATAAAAAAGTGCCAGGGCATTTCAGTCCATACCTCTCCGAACACTGCAGCCACATTAATGTAAGCTACACTGTTTTCAGCCATTACTACAGAACACTGAAGGTTATTTTTATAGGGTTGCTAGGCAGTTAAACTACCTTGAAAGAAAGGAACTATCTGTGTGAAAGCAAGTACAGCCAAGTTATTGATGGAATACTAAATAATAAAAAGAATACGTGCGAGCTAAATCTGGAGATATTTACTGGTGCACTGCTGTTGTATTCCAGCAACACTGGCATTTCAGTCTGCAGTTTTCAACAGCCACTGCGATATAATTTAAGCCCCCAAATCAAAACTGTCAGTGCTTTTGGACCCAAGAGATGGGGAAAAAAAGTTGATTTTAAAATAGTATTTTTTATTCCTCTAACTTTCTGAGTCTCACAGGTACATAGTAAGTTGTTCACAGCTTCTTCCTTTTGGAAGAGGACGTCCTCACTGTCTTTGATGCAAAACTGTAGCACCACAAGAATAATTTCAGTGTAAAGCGACCTTTAGAATTCATCTGCTCCAACCTCTTGCACAAAGCAATATCTGACCTGAAAACCATCCTGAATATCCAAAGTCCAGTACCGTTTTGAATCAGAAGGGTTCTCATTCCCATTAATATTGACCACTTACAAATCTATTAAATTCCTTTTTTTTTTTCTTCCTTTTGATGTACTTCTTTTTCACCTCCTTTCTGTGTAGAGCATATGGGAATATTAATTCTGGGCAAGGCAAACAGGAAGAAGAATTGCCCTATAATCTATGCTCCAGCCCTGAATTTATACACATTGATGATAAGACATATGAAAAAGAATTTCCCCTCTCCCCAGGCCAGCCCAAATAAGTTCTCATTGTTCTTTTCTGCAAATAACTTGAGCTAAGGGACCATAGTTCAGATCCGTTATTATATTTGAAAATAAATCTACTAAAATTTGGCTGAAAGGCTCAGTGATGGCTTTCAAAAACACTACTAGGCATTACTATATACAACAGTCATGTTTTTTATAATAAATATTTCCAAAATGGAAAATATAGGAAGCTTAATTTGTAGTATTATTGTGTTGTTTTGGGGTTTTTTTTAATGAAAATTCTTCATTGAAGGACAAACATTGAAAATAGTTCAATATCAATGTTTAAGTTAAAAACAACTTTAGTTTCTAATTAATACTATCCATTAGCAAGATTGGATAAAAAAGACAAGACCCGAGGTGTGGGCTCAGTCTAGAATGTACTCTTCAGCTTGTTTGGGATTTTGGGCTGTTAATGTATCCTCAGGATCCTCGGCTAATTTAATGTTCCATGGAAGTCAGTGGAACAAAGCAACAATAATGATTCCATAAAGGTAGTTCTAACTGTGTCTCTTGCTATTTAAATAAATTAAAAAAAAAAAAAATAAATGAAGTAAGGGGAGCAATGAAAGATTTTTTTTTTTTTTTTTTTTTAATAACCCTAGGAGTTTAAGGTGTAAATCTTATAAGAAAAATATCCTCTAATGCAAGATGCAGGTTAAAATGAAAAACCTTTTGTGCTCAAAGTGCTCCATATATATTTTCTGGTTACAGCTGAGCAGATAAGCTCAGCTTCTACGGAAATGGATAGGAGCTGGTGCATAAGTACCTGTAAGAATCCACACCGCAGTCCATGATAAAACATCTGGTTTATCAGCAGCAGCAGAACCAGCAGAATTAAGTAGTTAATACCTCAAAGTGATACAAAACGTGGCTGTAAATTCGACAGAGCTTTCTGCTGGGGACCATGTAAGGACACAATAATAACAGCAAATTGATTCACCTAAACCTTTGCTTTGCATTTGCTATAAGACAGGCTTTCCAGTAAACTCCTTCAGCTCTCTTTCACGTTAATAACAACTGCCTCACTGGCTGTTGAGTGAGCCACATTTACAGACACGGATGGGAAAAAAATAACACATTACTGATGTGGGGGAATATATTCCTTGTTGGAGCTCCCACTTGTTGCAGGATATAGAATTTGGGTCAATACAATACAGCAGATCCATGTAGCGCCTTAAATACTATTGTTTTTCTCTTTTACAGCCTGCTAAGATATAAGTGATTGAAAAACTGCTCCGTTAAAACCAAGTGAATGCATTTCTCCCTGGCTTTACTCTCACAACTGGCTTCAGTCTCACAGGAGAATCAGCTGCACAGATTTTGTAAAGTTCATTGTGCCAGACGCTGCCACTACTGAAGTTAATGTCAAGATATCTCTTTTTCCACAGTCCATGAGGACGGTATCTCACCTGTTTAGAGAGCTGTGCCACAGGGCAGATTTGGACAGTCTGGAGAGCTGGGCAAAGAGGAACTTGATGAGGTTCAACAAAAACAAATGCAGAGTCTTGCACCTGAGGAGGAACAACAAAATGTGCCAGTATAGGTTAGGAGTCAAGCTGCTAGAGAGTAGCTCTGTGGAGAAGAACCTTGGAGTCCTGATAAGTAACAACAAGGGACAACAATGTGCCCTTGTGGCCATGAAGGCCAGTGGTCTCCTGGGATGCATTAAGAAGAGCATGTCCAGCAGGTCCAGGGAGGATCTTCTCCCCCTCTACTCTGCCCTGGTGAGACCAGACCTGGAGTAGTGCGTCCAGTTCTGGGCTCTCCAGTTCAAGAGGGACAGAGATGTACTTGAGAGAGCCCAACAGAGTCTACGAGGATGATGATGGGTCTGGAAAACCTGCCTTATGAGGAAAGGCTGAGAGCCCTGGAGCTGTGTAGCCTGAAGAAGACTGAGAGGGGATCTAATTAATGTCTATAAATACATGAGGGCTGGGCACCAAGAAGGCAGGGACAGCCCCTTCTCTGGAGAATTTCAAGACCTGTCTGGATGCATTTCTGAGTGATCTGCCCCAGTTTTGGTCCTGCTCTGGCAGGGGGGATTGGTGCTCAGATATTCAGAGGGATTGGTGCTCAGATCTTCAGACGTCCCTTCCAACCCCTACCATTCTGTGATGATTCTGTGATCCCTCACCCCATTGTCCCACAGGAAACCGAGCAGCCTGAGCTGTGACATCCCATGAATCTCAGCTGTGGGGTAGGAAAGCTGCAGCGGCTCTTGCGGCACATGGCAGACTGCTGGGAAAAGCCTCAGACTCGGAGGAGGTCTGGGACAAGGTAGCTCACACAAGGACCCTTGAACATCCGCACCCAACCCCCTGCCTACGCGCACCCATTGCCCTGTGCATAGACACACAACACTATCCTGCCATCTGACACTGCAGGCTTCTGTCTGTCTGGATTTGCAAGTTTCTTTTCTTAACTTCCGTGATTCTCCTTGGCAACCTTCCCTATTAGGACAGCCCACCCCCGTAGTCTTTGTGTGGTTAGGAATTTATCCCAGTGGATGAGTTACTGAGTGACTGCTCAGTGAGGCAGTTGCATTCTAGCTTGTAAACAGCCATTGTGTTTTCACTGTGATTTAAGTGCATTTCTGAGGTTTTACAGGTTTCATACAAATATTAATAGCTGTAAAAAGTTGAATTGTAAACTTCAGAGTGCATGAGGTTTTCCCTCTAATAATAAAAGCATTTATCTGCATACGAAAGGAGGTGCATTTCTTTCCTCAGAAATAGCCTTCTTTGGGTCTCAAACCCCCTAAATGCCATCACTGGAAAGACCGAAACAAAAATAAAGATGCAGAAATCTCAAACTTTGCTGTAAAATCTTACCCTAAGGTAAAATCAATCCACTCTGCTGTCACAGAAGCCACAGGAGGTCAGACACTAATTCCCCAGGTACGAGGCAGATCATGATTGCTGTGACAACACTCACAACATGCTGGGGTTTGTCTTTATAGAAGTTATTATTTCTTTTAATGTCATGCACTAAAATCTTTTCTAAACTGTGGTACCTACATCATGCAGAAACTGCTGCCTTGGGGGTAGCAGCACCAGACTTCATCACTTGTGTTCTCCAGTCCGTCATTGCAGCTTCAAAAGGCACAGCAAGGGAGGAGACCTTTTCTGTCTGTCTGCCAGCTAGAATGAAACGTGAGCCATCTCTCTCCACTCCTTTGGTGATAACAATCAAATTGCCATAGTCAGCAGGATCACTCCGGATAAGCTGCTGAAAAAAGTATGACTGTGCCCCTTCCCCAGATGGGAAGGAGTGGGCCCAAAAATTTGGGAAAGATGAAGAGAAAGTGGTAGAGAGTATGGAACAATGTCAGGCTGGGCAAAAACCTGGAGTGGGAAAAGGCAAAGATGTTATCTGTGCAGTTTTAGGCACTTGTTTATCTCGTGCACAACAACAAGCTAAAGAAGCCCCTGCTGCCAATCGGATTTCTGATGTAGAATACACAACTCTGAAATCCCAAAATGAGGTGTTAAAGTCATTGTTGGCCTTTGAAAGAGAGACAGGAGAAAAACTAGGAACCCAAGTTGATAAACTTGTGAGTGAAAATAATCACCTTGTGATAATAATCATCTTAAACAGCTATTGGAATGCTTCTCAGAATGGCTTGCAGCAGAGTGAGCAAATAACCAGAAGCTGCAAACCTCTCTTTCAGAGGTTGTGGAGTGAGAAAAGGCAGATGTAACCCCAACTGATGAAAAGAAACCAGATCTGTGGTACCCCTCGGGAGATTTAAAATGTGTTAGTGAGACCAACGCAGTCATCCTGATGGGATGAGGGAGAGAATTGGAAGAATAAAAGTAAGAAAGCTCATGGGTTGAGAAAAAGGCAGTTTCATAGGTAAAACAAAAGCCACGCACACAAGCAAAGCAAAACAGGGAATTAATTCACCACTTCCCATCATCAGGCAGGTGCTCAGCCACCAAGACAGCGGGGATCCATCACATGTAACTGTGACTTGGGAAGGCAAACGCCACAACTCCAAACATCTCCCTCCTTCTTCTTCTTCTTCTCCTCTCAGTTCTACATGCTGTGAATGTTGTCATATGGTCTGGAATATCCCCTTGGTCAGTTGGGCTAAGTTGTCCCAGCTGTGTCCCCTCCCAACTTCTTGAGAACCTGCAGCCTGCTTACTGCAGGGGTGGGGTGAAGAGCAAAAAAAGCCTTGGCACTTTGTACTGCTCAGCAGTAACCAAAACATCCCTGTGTTACCAACACTTTAGTCACAAATCCAAACCAGAGGACTTTACAAGCTACCATGAAGAAATTTCACTCTACCCCATCCAAAACCAGTACACATGGCCAAAACCAGTTTACCTGTCTGACCTAATCTAGGTGGTCCTGATTAAGCAAAGGAATTGGACTAGATGATCTTTCAAGGTCCCTTCCAACCCTTAATGTTCTGTGATTCTGTGATTCGTGTTTGGGAGTCATTAAAGAGACAGACTTTTTTTTAAAAAAAAAAAGCAGCAACATACCTGTGAAGGAGCACCACAGCAGACATGCAATGGCCTCTCAGTGGCAAGCTTTCAGCAGGAGCAGTTACTCCAGTTTGTAAAACAGCCATCAAACTCCTGTCAAGGCAAGTAAAATAGTGGTTTTCTTTTTTTTCTTTCAGATATAAAGGGATGAGCCCTGTGAAAATGTCAAAAAGTGCCTGATGTCCCCTGTGCCACTCCAGCTGTAAACTTCAAATTGACCATCTGCATTTCCACAGGTCAGGATGAACTATGAATTTCTCACGGGGAAAATAAAACATTGTTAATAACATTTTCTATGTAAGGGACCTACCGACTTTCTTCAGTTCCAACAGAGAACCAGGCAACTTCAGCTCCTGGAAGGGATCCTATGACCCTTTCATTCATGGCTATGATCTGGTGACAAAATCAGCATTGACAGAGAAATAGGCATTGTGTATGTCTAGTGATGTCAGACTTGAGCCTCAATAGCAATTAGATCTATTTTTTTTTTCCCCAACATGCTTGGCAGAGTGAGGATGCTGACTGAAGCCAGCTTTTAGAAAGGTGAGGAAAATAGTTGGCCTTGTCACAGCTCACTGGTCAGCCAATGTTCCACCCCATTTATTAATGTTAAGCTGAGATGTCCATCTCCAGATTTGAATTTCTGGAAATTGTTACATCCTGGCAGGTCTTTCTCTAGATTCCTCAGCTAAAATGCTGAAAATAGTGGGGGAAATGCACACCATAAATCACACTGAATACTAGGCTAGGGCTCTGGGAGTCTGCTCAGGTCTGTTGGAATATTTTATGTAGCACAAAGATGTTCAGTATTGTTCAGGGTATATTACAACTGATTCCGACATTCTTGATTTGACCACAAACATGAGATGTATCTTCCCACAGCCAAAGAAATAACTACTCCAACTGGACACGTGAAACGAGCTCCCGGGGCCAGATGCTCCGCTGCAGCAAAATAATAACTCTTTTAATGAAATATGAAGATTTATGCTATTTTGGAGCAAAGTATTTTAGGACTTCAGTGATAGTTAGTACAACATAACACCAAGTGTCTCTGGGCAGCTGGCATAAACTGTAGTAGTTTTGACCTTCATGGGATGTGTCTTATGATGTAGCCTTTTCTCTAGCTTTGCAAACTCACCACAACTAAACAGAAGGTAAACAGGAGTGCATCCTGCTTCCCATTTTGCCAATGAAATAACCTTCCTCCTATACCCTGAGAAACTGATATAGCTAAAAGGAGCCTTGGAAGCAGAAAATACTGGTGTTTTCCTGTTCCAGGATGAGTTTGCAAAGCCAGCATCTCAAAAAATAAATAAAAAAAAAAGAAAAATAAACAAACACACACACAAAACCACACACAAAAAACCCAAACAAATAAAAACAAAACAAAAAACACATACCAAAAAAACCCACAAACAAACAAACAAAAAACCCGAAAACCACAAACCACTCCGGCTTTTAACTTGTAAACTGAGCACATCTCATATGTAATTAGGGAGTGCAAATAAATTAACTTTATAACCTAAGGATGACATTCCTAAAGATTATAAATTTTCTGTTTGAGATCTGTTGGAAAGATGAAGATTATCCCAGAAGAAGAGACGAACCTTTTCCTCCCCTTTACATGGAAATGTTTAAAAACAGACAAACCACACAGGAACACACCATCTTGTCTTGGAAAAAGCAGCTGACCAGCAAGCTAACAGTTCTCCCACTCTTCATTTCCTGCTTAAATATATGAATCTCAGAAGCGTATGCATGCACAAAGGTTTGTTTTTGCGTAGTTATGAAATTTATGTTACTCACTGACTTCCTGAATACCACCCACTTGCTTACCTTTATTTCTGTATAGTAGGAAATGACAAGCCTTGAGCAAGTCATTACTGTTGGATGGTTATGAATTAGCTGACCTCAGGCCACAGAGAAAGGCAGCACCGTCTGGCAGACCGCAAGGTGTTTTTGTCAACCAACGTATCGCAATGTTCTGATCTGCAGCTGGACATTTCTGCTAGCTTAGTAGTCAGGTGTTTCATCTGTCCAAAAAAGAAATGTTCACCTAAGGAAAAAAGAGGACTCCTCTTCCTACACTTAGCAAAGCAATGCTATTTGCTAGAGGCCATCAGTGCAATCAGAGCTCTGTTCTGCTGACTGCAATAAAAATACTTTCCAAGGTAGAAATCATTAAGTCCATATCAGGCATAACAGAGCATAGGCTAAAACAAATCCTGAGTGCTATACTGTATAAATTCCTGTCTACTTCCAGAAAACAAGTAAGGGACCACCAACATTTCCCTGAATCCCTACAGGGAATGCAAGGTAGCAATAACAAGAACTCCAAAGCAGAAGTCACTATATCATTCCCCACCTACCCTCCCTTTTTTACTTCTTAGAATCATAGAATCACAGAACGGCAGGGGTTGGAGTGGGCCTCTGGAGATCATTGACTCAACCCCCCTGCCACAGCAGGGGCACCCAGGGCAGGCCACACAGGAATAGATCCAGGTGGGGTTTGAAAGTCTCCAGAGAAGGAGACTCCACAGCCTCTCTGGGCAGCCTGTTCCAGGCAACAGTCACTCTCACATCAAAGAAGTTTTTCCTCCTGTTGAGGTGGAACTTCCTATGTTCCAGTTTGTGACCATTACCTCTCATCTTGTCACAGGGCACCACTGAAAAGAGACTGGCCCCTTCCATTTGACACCCACCCTTCTGATAGTTATAGACATTCATAAGATCCCCTCTCAGGCTTCTCTTCTCCACACTAAACAGCCCCAGGGCTCTCAGCCTTTCTTCAGCTGAGAGTGGGAGACTTTGCTGAGGCTCCAAATGAGGCTTAGGTAGACTCAGCTCTCAGACATAGCACATCAGAAACCCATCTAGCAGACGTTCCCAAGAAGCTTTGGTGAGCAAACACAGAGCAAAGGAGGAAAAGAGGTCATCCCTTGCCATTACCTTATATAGGAGGAATAAGGATAAATAAGCCTCTTTCCTTGGAGGAAAGATGGAAATGCTTTTAACCCACCTAAAGTGGTGAGTGAGATTGTGAGCACTGTTCTTGCAGAAGGAAACCCTGAGAAACCCCTCATGGCCTAGGAGATGTGAAGTAGGCTGGATACGCCTCCTCCCTCCTACTTCTTCCAGTCAGAGTGGAGACAAGATTAAATTTACAATGTGGTTGCTCTGAGTGTGGGACACTGAGATGCCCCTAAGATGTCAGAAGTTGTCTATGTGATACCTTGTGGGCAGATGCATGGAAAAGATTAGTCATTTCCCATGCAAAAGCTGTGTAATGGCAAAGTAAGTTAATTTTGCTTTGCAAAGAGGTGAGAAACTTTGTGAAGGGTGGATGCGTTGGCTCAGGGTAAGAGCTCTGCTTTTGGTAGCACAGGGTTGGATGAAGTCCTACCACTCTGCCAGGCAGAGTGTCCTGGCATTTGTCCGTAATGTGGGGTGGCAATACACCTGGTTAATGGATTAGTCTCCAGGAATGTCCATATAGACAGCAGTGAACCTGCTGGAGATAGCATTGAAGACTGGTGAAGCAGGCTTTCTTGAAACAACCATTTATTTAAACTGGTCTAGACATCCAGCATCCATGAATCAGTAGTTTCTATGTAGTTTGGCACTTGTGATTTTGTGCATCTTCTGTAATTGAAGCTTTGCATCTCCTTTTGTAACTCTGGTCCTCCTACTCTTTAATCTGATTTTTAAAAGGTCACCAGTAGATCTGTCACAGGTCAAAGAGATCATTGCTTCATTTTGGGAAGCACAATAAGCAGTGGAAAGTTGGGAAAAAAGTAATATTCAATATGCCTGCATCATTAGGGCTACAAAGATGATGCAGGGACTGGAACCTCTCTCTTAGGAGGAAAGGCTGAGAGACCTGAGGCCGTTTAGCCTGGAGAAGAGAAGCCTGAGAGGGGATCTTATGAAAGTTTACAAATATCTGAAGGGTGGGTGTCAAGTAGAAGGGGCCAGTCTCTTTTCAGTGGTCTCCTGTGATAGGACGAGAGGTAATGGTAGCAAGGTGAAACATGGGAAGTTCCACCTCAACAGGAGGAAAAACTTCACTGTGAGAGTGACAGAGCCTGGACCAGGCTGCCCAGAGAGGCTGTGGAGTCTCCTTCTCTGGAGACTTTCAGACTCCACCTGGATCTGTTCCTGCATGGCCTGCCCTGGGTCATCCTCCTCTGGCAAGGGGGGTTGGACTGGATGATCTCCAGAGGTCCCTTCCAACCCCTGCCATTCTAAAATTCTATGATTCTACGATTAGACTAAGCAAAATACAATGTGGTTTCTGCAGTGTAATCTCAGCCTGACTTTGCCACCATTTTAATAATCATTCATCAGTAGTGAGAGGGCCTGACTAAAATTAATTGGTTTTCTTCATCAGATTTTAAGTAGACCAGTGCCAAGGCATGAAACCAACCATCAAATCCAGGAACAAATTTCCCTGAGGAAAAGGCATAGCTGATAGGCCAGAAGAAAAATTGTAGAAAATTAAATGGGTCTTGTACCCCTCTCCTGTGCAATAGGTGTGAAACACAAGCCTGAAGGGAGGATGGTCTTCTGTGAGCTTCAGCTCAAGGAGAACAGCGCGCTCAACTTCAGAACTGCAAATCTGGTACGTTTCATTCAGGCTCAGGTCACCTCAAACATTCATCAACATTTATGTGATGCCAACAGAAACAACGAGGGAACCCCATGCACAGCGAGGAGCTTTTACCAAATTTGTTGTGATGCCTATTGCAGAAAATCTCAAAGTAATTCCTCTTCCTGGAACAGAGGTAGAGTCGCCAAGATCCCTCTTCTGGGCATCCTGCCATTGGCAAGACCTTCAGATGGGAGCTGATCAGGTCACTGCCGTAATGTTGGAGGGTAGCACACAAGGGATTTGAACTTCCTTCTACTTTCAGAGATGAGGGTGCCCCAAAGCAAGATGCTTCATCTCTTCTCTCCCTCCATCCTTTGACTTGTCCAGCTGAACCAAACCACCCCTGCCCTTGGGGGCAGAATAGGTTGCTCTTCTAAGAAAGGGGTAGTATTTAAATACCTCTCCTGATGCTCCCCCTAGTTGCTCCCCATCCTTCCCTTCTCCACGGTGGTATTCCAGCTCCTCAGAGCAACTGGTGTAAGCATTCATGGCACCATTCTTTAGGTGGGATTGGTGAAATGATTACTCATTTCATGAATAAATGAGACACAGGATTGTAGTAACATTCAAATGGTAAGTAAAGTGAACTCAGGAGCAATGAGGATCCACTGCTGTCCACCAGCTCTGCAAGTTTAGCTGTAGCACAGAATCACAGAATCATAGAATAGTAGGGGTTGGAAGGGACCTCTGGAGAGCCTCGAGTCCAACGCCCCTGTCACAGCAGGGTCACCCAGGGCAGGCCACACAGGAACAGATCCAAGTGGGGTCTGAAAGTCTCCAGAGAAAGAGACTCCACAACCTCCCTGGGCAGCCTGTTCCAGGCTCTGTCACTCTCACTATGAAAAAGTTTCTCCTCATGTTTACATGGAACCCCTTATGTTCCAGCTGCACCCCCTGCCCTGTGTCCTATCACTGGACATCACTGAGCAAAGCCTGGCTCCAGAGTCCTGACACTCACCCTTTACATCTTTATAAACATGAATGAGGTCACCCCTCAGTCTCCTCCCAGCTAAAGAGACTCAGCTCCCTCAGCCTTTCCTCAGCAGGGAGATGCTCCCCTCCCTTCATCACCTTTGCGGCACCTTAAGAAGGAAGTCACTTCTTGACCATGTCACCCTTAACTTACAACGGAGACTACACCAACCTGTGCTAGCTTCACACTGTGTGCTCATCCTAAACCTACTGCAGCAAGACCCTGAGCTCGGCTGAAGCCCCTTGGTGCCACTGAAATTCAGCTAATTAATGCTAATTTTAGTCAGTTATTCCTGGGTATCCTAGAGAATGGAGTGACTAATCATTAGCCTTGGTATGTACTTTGGAAACTGCTACAAATTAAAAATCTTAAAATGCAAAATGTTATTTGCCTACATGCTGCTTTCATTGAACAATCAGAAATTAAAGGCGAGGATGAAAGAGGCTGCTGCACAGAGATTGCATAAGAATGAGATCTAGCACCTTGCTGTTGTTGCAGTGCCAGTCCCTCCAGCATACCTTGGCTGTAGCCCCACTCATGGCAAGGTGACCTTATTGAACACCAAGCAGGGTACAGCCTGAGTAGGCAAATGCAGTCCATGGTGTTCCAATAGAAAGTTAGGGTCTTGATCTCAGGCTGCAGTGTTTTATGATGTGATGTTTATCCCAGGGGACATGGATTCCTGTGTCACGTGGTGTAAATTCAGTACGTTAGTGACTGTGATTTTATGCCTCCAGCCCCTGGCTCTAGGAAAGATGAGAAGCAGTTTCTCTTGTTCCTTCAATTCCAGGCGAAGAAAGTGGTGATCTTAAGTGTTGCTGGATTGCACCTCAATTCCTAGTAGCAAAAAAGAGCTGACAGCTACATCCCCCGGTGCGAGGCACAGTGAGCACACACTTCCAATTACTTCTTAAATCAAAGTCCAAGGTGCCCACAGAACAGTATTGCACCAGGTTCGATTCAAGGCACGGGCAAAACAGGTGACTGCACAGAGGTGTTCTACTCTTGTTGCCAGGGCTCAGGTTAGCAAAAAGATGTTGCCACGTACTCAAACATCAAGACAAAACAAGGTTTCCCACAAAGTTCTGGTCTGTTCCTCTTGTCCCCTCTTTTCCTAGAAAGCACACCTGACCACAGGCAATAGCAAAGCCAAGCAGGGAAGAGGAATGAGCTGTAGAATCACTGTCATGCAGCTCAGAAGTGGGTGGAAGTTTGGAGATATGTTTGATGAGCTTCTGAGTATGGCAAGACCTATAGAAAAGAAGGAAATAGCAGCTACCGTGGGAAGGGGACTTGGAGTGACAAGCTTATATAAGAGTTACAGTGGGGATAATCTTGATGAGGAACAGATCAAAGCCTGGAAATGCTGATGGCCCCTGTGAAAGTGCATAAAGAAGCTACACAGGGCAATAAAACAGCAGCTTGAGATGTGTTCCCTGATCTGGAAAATCCTTCTCTTATTAAGGTTATTGGCCCAGGAACTGAGTGAGTATTCTGCATATTCCACCTCCTTGAAGGAGAAAGCCAGGATAGCTCAGAGATTCATGAAGGAACAGCAGCAGAAATGAAAGTCTGCACTACCCAAGGAAGATAAAAGGCATCTTTGCAGCTTGTAAATTAATTCTGATCAATTCATATATCTGAGAAAAAAAAATAATTCTCCAGCAAGTGTGTGTGTGCCATAGGGAGGCAATTATGGCAACGCCTGATGACTTCTTCACAGCACACGACCAGTAGTCTTCCAGAGTCTGATACAACAGGTTCTGGCCTTGGAATGAACATTGCAGTAGGTCTCACTTTTGCTTTCTCCAGTGACTGGGAAGAGGAAAAAAATGTGTCAA
Source organism: Megaceryle torquata (assembly GCA_024611175.1). NCBI lineage: Eukaryota > Metazoa > Chordata > Aves > Coraciiformes > Cerylidae > Megaceryle > Megaceryle torquata. Next base: position 48,856 of record JANIJG010009129.1, on the reverse strand, counting down.
AACCCTTCTTTCTAGCAATGTGAAGCACTGTGTTGCAATCTGGAGTCTTTGCGAAATGCCAGTGCAGCTGGAGAACATGTCTGAGTTGCTGTGTTCTAAAGGCAGGTTGGAAAGATCTCCCTTCTGTATAACAACATCAACGTGATGGGTCTAACCAACCTGTGTGTGACTTGTGCCCTTCCATGACACTCACTAATGAGTTGTGTGTACCAACATACTTAAATCTTTAGCCCTCCAAGTATTGTGACTTAAGAAGCTGGCTGAAGCTCGTAGGCTGATGATACGGTGGAAACTTCGGAGTCCCTCCATCTGGTCTTTTCTGAAAGGTGCAGCAACAACAACAAATTCTGTTTTGAATGGATGTTATTTTCCAGGTTCAATATGAGCTGAAATAACTGCATAAACAGTATACCAGTAGGCATCTGTTAAATATGCCAGAATAACAGACTTCCTCTCTGCTGGGTAGGAACACGAGGTAGCCTCCTTGCCACTTGATCCTCATACCTCAGCCCAAAGGGTCTGTGTTTTCCAGTGTAGCCAGTGTCTGGATATACAGCCCTTCTGATGTCAGGCAAGCTTTAGAAAAGACCAACAGAGGAGGTGCACTGCAGACTCCGTCTCCCTCTAAGCACACATTTTTCTTCTTGAAAGGCAATAAGGTGTCCTGACTCACATTAGCAGGGAACACATCAGAGGACCTTTTCTTTTTCTGTTTAGAGAGGGACAATCACAGTGTATGAGAGAAGAAACATCATCTGTCATACAAATCAGCCATTCACAAGCCAGCTCTGATCCCCAAACTATGCTAGCTCAGTGTTGTACCCAAGATAACTGTCTTGGCTAAGAGTTTTCTTACCAGCACAACTATGCAGCCTCCATCCCAGAGTGAGCTTCAGCTCAAACTGTTGGAAACTCTGCCAGAACTAGCTCCCACCTGCCTGTGTCTGAGCACTGCACCTGAAACCTTCCCAAACAGAGCCCACCCAAAGTGTGGGGAAACAAAGGCTTTCGTCTGGAGTATTCTTTCCTGTATTTGTCTTCATTTATGACAAAGTGAAATCGGGAAAGATGCTGTAGAGAAAATAATGGCTTTTCATGTTTATAGGAGTTTTATGAACTATATAAAAGCTGTAAAAGCAATTGATTACTTTTTATCTAATCCCACTAGGGATTAGCTGGTTCCTTCCCAGTGACTTAATATTTTGAGTAGCTTTTTGGAGGAAGTGAGGAAAGAGATAAAACAACTGTTTTTTACCTGTCCAGGTAATCATTGGTCAGAACAGATAACCCCTTAAACCACCATTAAAGAATTTTCAGGAAGAGCGAGAGCTATTCAGCCTGTTCACATGATCTACTCTCAGCTATGGCAATTTCAGAAATTTCAAAGAAGAAAAACATCCCACAGCCATTCTAAACAATATTCACCAGCCCAAGATAAAGCACTTTGGCTCTACTTAAAACTCAGAGACAGGAACACGCTGTTAATACCACTGTAAAGGAGAAAAGTATCATTACAACATGATTCTTTTTAACATCCTGGTTTTGTTTCTTCTCTGATTCTTATACATATAGTGTCTGCTTGTTTAGAATGTCAGAAAAAAATAATGTTCCTCAGGGAAAAGAATGAGAAAAATGCACCAAACCTGTCACATCAAATCTTTCACACACACATGCATCTGGTTAGGCTCTGGGGCAGCAATTTTCTCATGTCCTGAAGATCACAAGGTCCTTCTGCTGCCACAGTACTCTGAGAGTTAGAAGACTGATTTGAGACTTGGAGGCCATTCTCCAGCCATTGCTAAGGCAGGAATTCAAATTATTATTATTTCCTCACCTCTATTCCTTCATCACAGCTTCTGCCCTTGTTTGATGATCATAAACCTTTTCTAAGTTCACTGTGTCATCCTCAAAGGAAAAACATTCCACCTAGTAATCAGGAAAGCAGGGAAGGCAGTGGGGTATTTTTGAGGGGGAAAAAAAAAACATCTAGGACATCTGCCCAAAGGAACAGAATCACACAGGTCTTATTTACAAAGCTGATTGTTAGTTGTGTGAAAATGCAGAAACAGGGCAGCAAAACTTATTTTCCAGTGGACACTCGTCTTGTTTCCTGCTGTGGATTTTGCAGGGGGAAATGTACTTAAGGGTCTGTTGTAGGACAAAGTGTTTCTCGGTGTTCAACTCGGTGCTCTGGTGCATCTCAGGAGAAGGGAGGATGTGCACAAAGCCTAGAGAAAGCAAACAAAGCACCATTAAGACCCCTGTGAAAGAGATGCAAAAAATGGCATTTATAGCAGCACTTTTTACTCCTGCCAACTTTGTGAGCCATTTAGTTTCACCATAAACCCTTTTTCATTGCCTTACTGATAATGAGCTAAGTAGCAGTAATGCCGCAGTTTTCTAGGACGGGGAGTAAGGAGAGATGTGATCAAAACAAAGCTCTGACAATGCCCTCGGTGCCAACCATTTCCCTCTGGACTTGGAGAGGCAAAGCTCTGGGTGAGGCTTATGCCCTCTGCTCTCACTGGAGATCACAGAGATCTCACTGACTAATAAGGGTTCCTTTTCAGAAGCTGGTGAAGGTTAGGGGATGAAGCCAAATCAGCGCCTCTTTTCTTGACCTCTCTCACTTATTTTTATCCTTTCCTTGTGCATTGGGTCTCCCTGAGCTGGAGTTAATTTCCCCAGAGCAGCCCTCCCAGTGCTGTGCTTGGCACTGGGAGCTGGAAAGGTGCTGGTCACACACCCATGTGGAGGCTCACACAGCATCAAGGCTGGTTTTCCAACATTCACCCTGCAGTGGGATGGGGGGGACAAGATCTTGGGAGGGGACACGACTGGGAGAGCTGACCCAAACTGACCAAAGGGATATTCCAGACCATATGAAGTCAGCTGAACTATATAAACTAGAAAAAGGAGGAGGAGAGGGAGCTTGTCCTCCAGAGCACTTTTATGTGTTTGGAGCCCTGCTTCCCAAAAAGGTGCCAGACATCACCTGCTGATGGGAAGCAGCGAGTACATCTTTGTTTTCTTTTGATTCTGCTCAGCCTTTGTTTGCTTTTCATTAAACTGCTTTTGTCTTAACCCACAAGTTTCATCTTATTTGCTTCCCTCTGGTCCAGCTGAGAGGATGGGGGAGCTTCTGGTGTCCAGCCAAGGTCTTATCCCAAGGTGGGATAAGAAACGTGCAAATAGTAGCTGATCTGATTTGAAATAAAGAAATTACCTAAGGTCCCATTTGTCTTCCTCTTTCCTCCCTTGTTCTATCACAGGTAGACCTACATTTTCCATCTACTTTCTCTGAAGTTTGAAAAGGTTGAGGTTTCTCCTGGAAAAAACTTCCAGGCAGTCACTGAACACTTTCCACCTCCCTAAGAGGGGCAAAGCAGTTCTTGCAACAAGAGAGAAGAATATTTAAGCTGTATCTGTACCTCACCAAGACCTGTCAGATGAGATGTGAAAGCAAAGTCCCTCTGTATTCCCAGCACGTCTTCCTGACCTGGACATGAAAACAAGAGCCTTGGAGGAATCACCCTTAGGATTACATCCTGCTGGATCTTTACCAGTAAAGTTTCCCTTACCCTCAGCTGTGGTGCAGGAATTCCCTTCACCTCACTTCTACGTTCTACACATGTCAAAGAAGGGCAGGATCACAAATGAGACCACTCCACCTCTAATGAGGCTCCTGAGGACCAACAGGAACTTCACAACTGTATCTGACATTTGCCACATCTCTTATTCACTGCTAAACTTCAAGAAAATTCTTCACTTCTGCCACAGCACTCATATGCCCCTTCCCCTGCCATCTCTGTCCCTGCAGTAAGTGAGCACCTAGCAATTTACCTAAGAGTGTCTGGAATTGCTCTTCACAAAGGGAGGCTGCATTTTCCCTTTGCGTGGAGTTTGCTTTAATCAGAGACTTCAGCGTGAAAGCCAACACACGCCCCCCTTGCAGCTCACGGATGCGCCGGGAAACTCATTCAATTCTTTGAACATCCATTGTAGCTCAGGGCTACGGTCAAGCATTCTTAATGAAAAGCTGTTTGTGCAATCTATTTCCTGCTGATAACCAAGAACACATCCTTGAAAAAAATAAACACGCTAAAATAAAAATCCCAGGAAGCTGTCAAGCCTGCTCCCCAGTTTCTAGACTCTTCCATGGTAACTGAACACAGAAAACTACAAAATCCACCTTGGAGCTGCCAGAAGCCTCAAACTAGTGATGACTGCAAAGTGCTTTCGTTAAGACACCACTGATTGTGTTGGGCAGTTTGTGCATTTACCCATTGCAGAACAGCTTCCAAGGATAGTAAAAGAATTAAATGTTTCCATTTTCCTTCCTCTCCTCTCCTCTCCTCTCCTCTCCTCTCCTCTCCTCTCCTCTCCTCTCCTCTCCTCTCCTCTCCTCTCCT
>JANIJG010009129.1:16715-32377 GCA_024611175.1 Megaceryle torquata | reverse complement strand
GCTCTACCACCCTCAATGTAAAGAACTTCTTCCTGATGTCCAATCTAAATCTACTCTTCTCTAATTTAAACCCATTATCCCTTGTCTTTTCACTACAGGATAAGCTTCCAGAACAGACTGGGGGAAGGCCACACAAGGGTCTCCTCCTAAACTGCTGATTCAGTTTCTGCAGTGGAGTGAGGAGTGGGGCAAAAAGCCAGAATGTAGAGGACGTGATGCTCCCTGGCTGGAAGGCAGAAAGGAGAAGTTAGAAACTGAGGGACGGATTGGGGTGAAACAAAGCCCAGAAAAAGGAGGAGGTGTTTGAAATAATATATTTGATCTGCCTGCCCACTGAAGGGATACATAGGAAGGCTTGAGATGCCCACCCTACAGCACCGTGTGGGTTTTGTTTTCCTGCTACAGCTGGGCCATGATGTGGCTGACCTGGCCATGGGACTGAGAAAAGGGACATGCACTCTCCTGTGAAAAGATCAGGCATGTGGTCACAGGGGAAAAGCAAAATAAGAATCTGGCTGGATGCAACACAGTTCTGGCAGCTCACTGAGGTGTCTCAGGCAATGAAGGTTTTGTTTTTGTTTTTTTATAATTTAAAAAAAAAATGTATATAATCAGAGATTTGTGGAGAGAAGGGTCATGGGAAGTTTCACCCCTCCTGCTGGATTTTAATGTGGCACTTGATGACTTGTAATGGAAAAAGATCTATTGTTTCTCCACTAGCAATAAAGTAAGGCTAAAACAAACTCAAACATAAATTTTACAAACAACCCCATATAAACACAGCTGTTCACTGAACTGATGGGACCGGTTGCTAGCTCAGTACTGCCCCCTGATGTTGTCATCTAATGGAAATGCCCTTTACAATGTCTTTTATTAATTAAACACCATTTCCCTGCAGGATGATGAAGAAAAAAAAATGAATGCTCCTGAGATTAGACTAAATTTAACCTAGATGTAACTTTGACTTTAGCATATGTGGGTTTGGCTTCAGTTATTTTCTACATCATCAAATAGCTGGTGTTTAATAACTCTTTTTAGAAAACTTGGTTTTGGAGGAAAAGCCTGTGTGATTAGTTGCTCGGAAGATAGAGCTGGGAATTAGTTCATAACTTTTTTTTTTTTTTTTTAACAAGTTCAGCCCAAATATACAGTGTCTGGAAGAAACATATTCTGCTAACAGGGATCCAAAAGTTCTGGTGCTTCTCAAGAGCATCTGGGAAATAGAAATTCAAAATGGAAACAATCTCCCATGGGTTTCTAGTGGTTTCATCCTCTTAGGAATTTGACTCTCCCTTACCCCAAGGCTTTTCATATCAGCTCCATATATAAAATTCACTTTTCATGCTAACTTATAATGTAGATGGTTTGTATAGCCACTCAGGCACATGTGTTCCTGTACGGGTCACTGGAAATAAATCATACTGTTATAGAATCATAGAATCATTAAGGTTGGAAATGACCTTACAGGTCATCAAGTCCAACGATCTACTAAACATTCTCAGGACCACTAAACCATGTCCTGAAGTGCCACATCCAGATGTTTACTGAACCCCTGCAGGGATGGTGATTCCAACCCCTCCCTGGGCAGCCTGTTCCAAGGCCTCATCACTCTCTCAGGAAAGTTTTTTTTTTTCCTCATATCTAACCTAAAATTTGGGGTTTGTCCCCATGGAGAAGATTTACATCCTTTTCAGTTTTTTAATTTTGTTATAGGATTTACTGCTCAGCTCCTTGCCTCCATGGTGCCTGGTGGCCATAAGTCCATCCAGAGAGGAGCCCAGGTGTCCTGAGGCCAGTGAGGTGTTTTAAAACATAAGGGAACGTGTGTTTCTCATCACTCTCCATTCCTCATTGCTTTCCAATCTTTTTTAAAGCCCTTCTTCATTTTTTCCCCTGATGGTATCAGCCTTAATCTTTTTTCCTGGAGCTACTTGTGACTCTCACCCAGCCCCTCTCTGTTCCTCTTGATCACAAATTCCCCACCTGGCAGAGCATGTTGTCAAGGTCCATGCAGAACATGGCATGCTCAGTTAGCTGTGCTTGCCACCAAGCTGCAGTGCAGCTGCCTTGCAAGAAGCCACCAAGCGATGAATCTTCCTCATGGGTCAGGTGCTTATTTTTCTGCTGGCAGCTGGGTCTGATTCACCTTTCCTGAGTCACTCTTCCTGACACTGTCATACATACCTGACAGCATTAAATCCCCCACTGTCACTTTACCAAAGGATTAGAAATCCTTCCACTGTCATTTGCTTGGGACAGAACAATTTTCTTGGGGGGGGGAGGATGGACTGGTTTTCATTCCTCCTCCTCCTCTTATTGCTGTTTGACAGGAAATCATCTCATGTTCTTCTGCTCCAAAATGTCACCTGTCTGTAGAGCAGCAGTCCCCATTTCCCTACCTTCTTCCCCCACCCTGCTGGTTTACCTGACTTAGAAATGGCAGCTCAGCAGACACTGTAGAATCCTCTCTGTGTGCATGTATGTATGTGTGTATGTATTTACTTATTTACTGCACAGCAAACTACAAATCTATCTAGAAAAACAGTTACCTCCTGAACATGGGCATTTGACGTGGGAACAGCAAGGAGAAGTTTCAGGGCAGACCCTCATGGTTTTAATTAGCATGTATAAAACCAGAAGGAACAACTGAGGTGATAGCTCAGTAGATAGATAAGAGAGTTTTTTAAGTACTCTGTCTATTACAATAGAAAGGCAAGTGCCTTTATGCAGATATGAGGTCTGCTGCCATTTCCAAACAGATAAGACGACGTGCTCTAAATTATTGCAGGAAACAGAAACACAAATAGCACTGTCTCCTGTATCTGGACAGATTCTCTTTTTATTGTCAACTGCCTGACAGCCAGGCTGTTGCTGCTTACTAAAACCTGTCTGTAACTGAAATCTCTGGGGTAATAAGCTCCCTGTGGAACAGGTTCCTGACTGGAAAAATCTGCACATCTGCAGATTGAATCAATAACAATTAAGAATTCTTTGAAATCTAATTGGAAAAGCAGCTATTTTGATCAGCACCATGATGTTATCTGGAAATTGTATTTTGTTTATCTACAGCAGAAGGTTTTCTTCTTCGTGGGATTGGTTTGCCAGCTTCAGACACATCCTTTGATCTCTCAGGCAATACAGTGAACTGAAACATGGGGGCAATCAGAGGGATTATCATGGGATAGGGAAAACATTTGATCTATTTTTAATTTTATTTTTTTATTAAGAAACTTGGGGGTTGGTTATTAAGAAAGGAAGAGACTGCACTCCCATCTTTAACACTGTTACATTTCTCTGAAGATGACTGATTCATGTAGTCAATAATACTTAGCATTTACATGGTGCTTCCTAACTTCAAAGCACTGTACAAATGTTTCTCACACCAAACTTCTGCGTTATTACTTTCAGGGAGAGATAAGGTTATCTGAAGTATCTTATACCCCTTTGGATGGTTTTCTGTTCAAGCCCCTCTAGTTGTCCCACGTTAACTGGCCAGAATGACCTAGTGAGAGAAGAACAACTGAAGTCCTGGTCAAGAACACAGTGTGATCCTTTCAAGCACATAATCTGAAAACTCTCCTACTCATCTTGAGAAGGTCTCCTACTCCTTGTATGGACGATCCTACCAAGTTAACTGAGTTTCTAGTGCTTATTGTAAGGACAGTGCCCTTGTTTGAAGATCTCCAACAACAGAAATGCTCACAAAAAAAAAAAAAAAAAAAAAAAAGAAGAGAGAACATAAGTACAGAAGACATAATGTGCTTTGTGTGAGAACATATGATGTTTAAAACAAACCAATATCCAAACCCTAGAATGAACTTGAAACTCTAAAAGGTTGGTGAGACCCCTTCTTTTCTTTGAGCCTAGTTTTCTTGTAGTACACATTCATGTCAAGAAATAGCAGATGGTGATGGCAGATATGTACTGAAACAGCTAAAATTGTATTCCTTGCAGGAGTATCTATCATGCTGATCAGGCTGAACAGTCTGTGCTGGCAGAAATATTTGGTCCATACTTGGAAGGAAAGACCAAAACCTTTCTTGAGATCCCTTTAGATGGTATTTCAAGTGGTGTGCTTTACAAAGATAGATTTTTTCTCTTGTGATTCCTGGAAGCCGCTCAAGATGGGAATGTTGTTGTGTTAGCCATGTGTCTGCCCTGAGTGAGTGGCTCAAAGCAAGCCAGCATCAGGGGTGAAAAGGAAGGTCCTTGGGTGCGTGGTGCTCCCCTGCTCTAGTGGGTGTCCTTCCTCATGTATGGAGTTGAAAGCAGCATGCAGCTTTGACAGCTGGGGTCAGCAGATGAGCCAGGCAAACGCAATGTTTCTACTTAGGCTTACCGTGGTGTAACTTTTTCTCCTTTCCAGGAAGATTTCCAAAGGGATTTCTGAGACTCCAGGCCTTTGGCTTCTGTCTGGCTCACTGCAGTCAGCTGTGAAAATGTTTTGAGCAGCAAAGAAATTTGTTCACCAGGAACTGGCATAAGACCTGTTTTGGAAAGGGCACTAAGGCATCATGGATGAGAAGGAGAATTAAGAGAATCTTACATATCCAAGGAGCTCATCAAGGATCATGGTTGCCCTGGCCTCCAGGAGCTTGCTCCATCTGTGCTAGCATATTAAAAAGGGACCTTTGAAGGATTAGCATCTTTTCAGACACTGGTATTTTTCATCCCAGTCCCCCAAAACTTCAAGTGGCATCCTTTGAACTTTAATTAAATAAATTCATGGACTATGAACACAGACTTTACCCTTTCCAGTCATTTTTGTTCTCCAAGCACCTTGGCATAAGACTATAGGATGGGATTATCTTAAAGGAAGAGCAGGTGGCCTGAGAGTCACAAGTCCTGAGCTCTGAAAAGATCTGTCACTGCTTTGTGGTGTGATCTGAGGCCAGTTACCGAGTACCTGGTATTGGGGCATGCTGGACACCCACATCTCCCACAGACTCCAGGAGAAGCATTGTCCATTTGGTACATTGGGACCAAAGAACCCTCAGCTGTAGTGACTTTTTGATGTTTGTAACAAAAAGATGTGATTTCTCACACCTACCTCTGTGGGGTATCGCACCACTTCACTGATATTCATATGGCACTGTCAGATGTACACACTGTGACAGAAACCACAGTAACTCTGCTATGTTTCTCACAATGGTGGTGGAGCACAATGCCTGGGCTATAAGGAATTGTCCAGATTTGTCTCTCCAGGTACCTCAGCAACCTGTTCTCTTATATTTGACAGAGCTGGCTTTCTGCAGGCATTCTGGCTGGTAATTCTACATGGCCTTTTTTTGTAGTGATACTAATTTTCCCCTATTCACATTGCCTACTGATGAGCTGATTTGAAGTTACCTCTTGCTTGTAGGCTCAGTCTCTTGTTCAGTCGCTTTGCACTCTTTCATCTGATTGCTAAAGTGGAAACTGTGCTTTGCTCTTAGACAGAAGCAAAGCCATGACAGCAGCAGCACCAAAACCTGTCATGCATGTCCAAGCTTTGAAAAATGCAAGTGTGTTGGGCTCTAATAGCAGAGAGGGCAGCCCCTGTGTCTGCAGGGAGCTCAGCCAGATCTGGCAATTTTCATAGATGCCCCATGTCTTCATCAGTATGCAGATCCATCTGCACTGCTGAGATATCTGCATGGTACAGACAGGGAGTAGGGGAATACATTTATAAATAGGATCACTTCATCTTTCCCTTTCCTGCTGTCCCCACTCTCTCGTAACCCCCACTGATGGGGGTACTTTGCTGCTAGGAGCTGCCAGTTCCACCCTACCTTCCTACCTGCTTTAATGTCACCACACAGTTTCTTCTTTGCGTTGTAAATGGAGTGAAGAAGCAGGAGGTGAGAGGGAGGGATGAGGAAAGAGAGACAGACTCCAGTGGCCGTGAGGACTCTCAAAATACCTTTTACCGTTTGATTAACAATGACAGGTACTAGAAATTATGAGAGTTTGACATTACAGTGCCTGCATGCTATTTTTAATGGATGTCTTTTTAAATCCAACAGGTAATTTTCTTAGTCTGGTTGCACACTATAAGCCTACCCTCTGCAGCACAGCAGCCTGCACCAAAATACCTTAGAACACTGAGCAAAGCTAACTCTTCCTGCTCACTGTGCTAGAAGCTTGTTAAATGTTGTATGGTCACAGAGAAATTAAACATTGCTCCTACTCATGCTTACTCACATGAGAAGCTGTTGAAGCTGTAGTCACACTGAATGCAGCAATCATGTTAGTACATCACAGTAACAGTTGCTCAGAAGAAAAACACAGTGAAAAAAACATATGAGACACAGCTTTTTTGCAATTGGATTGAAGTTTTCCTCCTGGCATCTCACTGTGATTTTCTGGCAAAGTCAGTAGCAGTGTTCCAGAATCCAGATTTTCTCTTCCTGTGCCCCAACAGATGAAAAATGCTCTTATTAAATTGTCCCATGCACACAGTCCTGGCTCTACTGCGGTTTGACCGCATGGCCTTTGTGTGTGTTTGTCATGGTTTAGACCCAGATGGGAGCTGAGCACCACATGGCTGCTCATTCACATGCCCCTGCCTATGGTGGGAAGGAGAATAGGGACAAAAAAAGCAAAACCCCGTGGGCTGAGACAAGGAGAATTTAATAGAACAACACAAGAGGAGAAGAAACAACAATAACAATGATGAAACAATATATAAAGTGAATGATACAGAATGAACCCAATTGCCTAAGGCTGCATGGACTGAATAGCCCCATGTCAAAGCCCACACCTTGCTCAGCTCACTCCCGCCCTTATATCAGGGGGCATGATGTCAGTATGGTATCAACTATCCTATTGGCTGGTTTGCTTGTCTATCCTGACTGTGGCCCCCTCCCAACTTCTAGTGATAATTAACCCAGGACAGTGTTTTCTTCCTTCCCCAAGTTCACACTGCCTGCTGGTAAGCTGATTTATCCTCGTTTGTCTGATTGCAGATAGAGAAACTGAGCTTTGCCTTCTGTCAGCAGAGAAAACACCCGGAGAAGGAGACTCCACAACCTCTCTGGGCAGCCTGGTCCAGTCTCTGTCACCCTCACAGCAAAGAAGTTTTTCCTCATGTTGAGGTGAAACTTCTTGTGTTTCAGTTTGTGACCATTGCCCCTTGTCCTACCACAGGGCACCACTGAGAAGAGACTGGCCCCTTCTACTTGACATCCACCCTTCAGATATTTGTTAACATTCATAAGATCCCCTCTCAGGCTTCTCTTCACCAGCTGAACAGCCCAGGGTTCTCAGCCATTCCTCATAAGAGAGATGTTCCAGTCCTTGGCTCATGCTATAAATCCATGGGTAAACCTGCTTCTAAATGGCTTTGGGAACAGCTTCCTGTAAGATGAAGCTACCTCCACTGCCAGATAAGTCCATCTTCCAGGACCTCCACAAATGTCTAGTGGAACAGATCAGCAGACCTGGTTTTCCTACCACAGCATCCCAAAATGTCCATGGAGTAACTGCTACTCCTTACTGTTCACACTGCCAGACAGCTGCTGACCTCTCCAAGGAGTCTGGGACAGCAAGATGAGCTTGCATTAAACAGGGAGAAAGTCTGTTCACAAAGTGATACCTTCCATCAGAGGGACACAGATTGTCACAAGGTGACTCAGATATGTTATTTCAGGTCAGTGTTTCCTAACCAGCGAGGCACATCACCCTATTAAGACAAAGCCAGCGAGACACTCAAGATAGAAAGTTCTAAGTTGTCAGCACAGACTGTGGCAAGCTCCAGTGGCTTTGTAATGCATCCCAGGATCTAGAGTGCCCAAAGCTGATCTGGAAGGAGTTATTCAGAGGAAATTAGATATGCTTCCTGGTTTCCAGCTCAGGAAAGAAAGAGACAGCGGGGACAGGAGATGTAATAAGGGAGAAGGCACACATGAAGGGACAGTAAGGAGGAAGGCAACACTCCTGTGTACACTCAATTCTCTCTGAGAAACCCCGATGGGACAAATAGCAGCCCTATGTGAAGACTAACTTCAAGCACACAAAGAGCTATTGTACTATATTGGTAATTGTTTGCATTAGAGTGCTTGTGGACATATGAAATAAAAAGTCAAAGCTCCCAGTATTCAAACTGGGACCTCTGCAGTGCAGAATTATGTCAGTTTTCCTACATGGCATTTGGCTGTGGGACAATAGCTCATCCCATCAGTGCAATTGCTACACTGGTGGTTTTTCCCATGCACCTTCTCAAGCATCAATCTTCAACAAAAACATACCCTTGAGGCGGGGGCAGCCTCCCAGACACTGAGGTGCCTCGCCACTATCCCTGCGAAGCAAAGAAGCAATGATACAAAGGTGCAGTTGATAATAGCCCCCCTCAGGTCTAAGCAGAACTTTGGGATTTGCTGAAATGCTGGTTTAAAGTCTACCAGAATATTTTCTGGTGGGCAGCCAGATCTCACAACTTTGTGGTTGTCACTGTAAGACAGACCCTACAGATCAATCACCCTGCTTGGCAATGCCGTGTCAGATTGGGATGACAGTAGATTTCATCAGAACCTGGCGTGGGTGCTTTTATCGCTTACTTCACATATGGAAAATTTCATCTATTTTTTTGCCAGAATTCCATGTGGAAGAGCTGGGAAGGGATGAGGAGGAGGAGAAGGGGAGAGGTGTGACAGCAGTGTCAGTCTGTCCCATTTCTGCCATTTGAAAAAAAAAAAAACAGCTTTCATTTCTCATTCTGTGCTTAGTTCTGACCAAAAGGAAGAAAATAAAATTTAAAAAAAAGGCAGGAGTGGGGAGGAAAAAAAAGATTTTGCTGTACTAAAAAAATCTGAAATAAGTTGCTGTGCTCTCGAAAATCATTTCATTTCTTCCTGAACATGGAGATTATCAGTATTTTTCCTGGTTTTCATTCTGACTTGGAACAAAACTGGATTTCAAAACCATATTCCTTCTTGGAACAGAGTTCTTGTGATCCCCTCCTGCAGTTCCAACCCAGTGTGGGTTCAGGAGGGTGGCACTGTCAAGAGCACAGTTGCTGACTCCACATTTATGTCTTGGTCTCGCCCGCTGAGTCAGAATGTTAATTTTAATACTTGTATAAGCCCTAAATATTTAATGGTCTAAACTAAGGGCTCATATGTACAGACATGTGACATTTCTTTTATGGGAAAATCATAGAATCATTAAGGTTGGAAATGACCTTCCAGGTCATCAAGTCAATCCATCTAGTAAACATTCCCATGACCACTAAACCATGTCCTGAAGTGCCACATCTGGATGTTTATTGAACCCCTCCATGGATGGTGATTCCACGCCCTCCCTGGGCAGCCTGTTCCAAAGTCTCACCACTCTCTCGGGAAATAAATTTTTCCTCATATCCAACATAAACCTCCCCTGGTGCAACTTAAGCCCTCTTGTCCTAGGTAAATCAGGTAAGACAGAGGGTGTCAGAAGTATGGATAACTAGAAAGCACTGTGCCCACCACTATCTCTTATCTGGCTTACCCTGGCCACCTTGGCAAGTCAGGGTCAGCCAGGACAAAAGCCAGGGGCATGTTAAACTACAGGGAAGTGAATAAGAAAGAGTTTAAGGCACAAGTAATGGGAAAAACAAGCAGACAGCCAAGAGGAATAACCCCAACTGATGAACACCAGGATGTGTGATGTCCTTTCATGTGGAACAAAAGGCAAACATGAGACTTTACCTGTGTTCTTTCTGCCTGAGAAACACTGCTGATTACACAGAGCAGAGGTGAAATTAGAAGTCAAACACAAGCCCTCGATCTTGTCTTCACAACGACAATCAGACAACAGACAGAAGGGGATAAAAAACACAAAATATCACAGTTTCAATGTAGAGCCTTGCTGGAGGGATCCTAAATACAAAGAAGTTTTCATATGCCCTTAGGTGTTTGGGAAGGAATTGCCAGAGGGTGGAATTAATCTGTGAATTACTGAGTCTGTGTGTGGACCTACACCCAGTTTGGAGAGGGATGTTGTTTGAAGTCAAACCCTGAGTGAAAAACAGATATGAGCAAATCAAAAGACTCCAGCAGAGGACTGGGTAGGAGAGACTCTCCAGAAAATTGTTGCATTACAACACTGTGAGGCTTTCAGAGCCCTTCTCAGCTGATCAACACCAGTCAGCTGCACATGTTGACACAACACAATGCTATGCTAACTAGAATAACCAATAGGCCCAACTGGGCTGAGGAGGGATATTGGTTCAGTTTTTCCCTTCCCTGCACTGGACTGCAAGGTACCTTTCAATGTAATTTACAGCCATTGTCATTCCTGTCTTGGTTGTGCTGGACAGTTCTCTGTTCTGGTTTTGCCTAGAAACATCTGAGGATCTGCTCCACTGGAGCACCTAAATTCTAATGGAGAGAAAAAAAAATTTAAAAAAAAGGAAAGGACTTCTGATGAATTTTCATTTCCAAATGGAAAGCTGAAATTTATTCCCAACTAGCTGTAATCAGAGCACAAGTACAAATCACACATGATTCATGGTACCAGTACCCAGTGGGAGTTTCTTGGGAGGGATTGCTTTGCCAGGGCCTCAGTTTCAATGTGACACTGGTGTATTCAGCTACTCTCCCATTCCTCTCCCATGCTCCATTTCTGCAAAGCATGAGTAAAACTCCAGCCCCAAGACTACAAATTCACCTGGGATGCCATCAAATGGAATTGTTTAAAATGGTTCCCTTTGTCCCTGTTAGGGCTTCATTTATTCTGATCCTCCTTTCCCTGCCCTGGTTAATACATGAAAACATTAATAAGGCTTTGCTTTCATTTCTCTTTCCCCTTAAGTCCACCACATACTTTGAGCTGTAATGGACTTGAGAAATCTCTGCTACTGCCAACCCAGGAACATCTTTGTAGCTGTAGAGTTATTCGGAGATTTCATTCCCTTTCCCTCCACATTTCACTGTGTGTCTAGGGTATTGTTCCACTTTCTCAGTTACCAATGACTAATTTCAATTGTCCCAGTTTTCAACTCCCTCGTGGTAGCCTCCCCCACTGATCCCAGAGGAACTGCCAGAGACTTCCCCTCCTTTCTTTCTTTCTGTCTCCCCACTCAATATCTAATAATTTCTGTAAATTAATTCATCGGTATCAAACTAATGTTGGAGGGAGAAGGAGGGTCTGACTGATTATGAAAAATATGTGAACAGCTCTGGGAAAACACTGTTTTCCTTTAAATCTTTCTAGCCTGCAATGCACCTCCTTAAAACTGCCTTAATCAAGACTCTGTTCACATTAGCCAGTGATACTTAAGCAATCTTAAGATAATAATTTTCAGGTGAACTACATTTTCCAGGCAGTTACCGTAAGTCCCTACTTGCAGTTCAAGCATAGCAGGCCATTTCTAATCCTAAACCCTAAAATTATCTACACTTATAAAAGCTGCTGCTTTAAATGGGCACATTCCTTAAAATGACACCTTCCACGAGTGCCTTATGTGTTTTATGTAGCAGTATGAAAATAAAGACTAACCTTTGGCATTGGCCAACTTTGAAGTCATACAGTTGCCAGAATTACCAGGCGTTTTCTGAGGGACCCAAGAAGCCACAATCCATTTTGCCTATTGGCATCATTGCTGTGACTGGGAATTTGTTCATTCAATCACACAAAGGTGGATCTATTTCGCTGTCTCCTATGGTAGTTTTACGTCAGTCTGTGCTCAAATTGTATGTTGCAGACGTATCGGACTCAATAAATGAAGGCAAGAATTTTATTTTATAGAATCATGGAATCACAGAATCATAGAGTCATGGAATCATAGAATCAAATATAGAATCATAGAATTAATCAGAGAATCAATCATAGAATCAAATATAGAATCATACAATTACAGAATTACAGAATCATAGAATCAAACATACAATCAGAATCATAGAATCAATCACACAATCATAGAATGGTAGGGCTTGGAAGGCACCTCTGGAGAGTCCAACTCCCTTGCCAATGCAGGAACACCTAGGGAATTTCACACTTAGGAGATTTCTTTATATTAAAACCTCCAAATTACACAAGCACAGTAAATACTGACAGGGAGGTGGAATGAAAACTTTGCTGTGTCTCACAGCAACAGATACAAATGGCAGAAGGGAGGGTGCAGGGGAGGGGTGACAAGCACAACAGAAAGACTCGTGTCTTTTACTGGTGCACTAAGTGGGGACTGATAAGTGCTAAGCCCCTTAAGAATCATGCCCTGCACTGAGACATTCTCTCCTTAGATCCAGCTTTTAGATCCTCTAGGTGATGGGGGATCTTTTACGTTTCTTCATTCAGCAGTAGTAAGGGACAAATAATTTTCTCATAATTTGGTATTGTTTTGCTTTCATTGGTACTAGAAATTAAAAATGGGATCATGAGATAATTCAGCCTAAAAAAGACCTCAGGAGCTCTGTTAACCAAACTTCCTACTCAAAGAAGGGTTAGGTATGAGATCAGAGGAGGTTGCTCGGGGATTTATTGAGTCAAGCCTTAAAAAACTCCAAGGATGGAGGAGGCATAGCCTCTCTGGACAACCTTTGTTTTAAAAATCTCACCTAGTCTAGCTGAAGAAATTAATTTACTTTTTTTTTTTTTTTTTCAGTCTCTCGAAGCTACAAAAATAGTATATAATTTGTGTTAGGAGGCTGGAACCAGGCTCTTCTCAGTGACATCCAATGACAGAACATGGGCCAGCAGGTGCCGCTGGAACATAGGAGGGTCCATGGAAACATAAGGAGAAACTTTTTCAAAGAGAGAGTGACAGAGCCTGGAACAGGCTGCCCAGGGAGGTTGTGGAGTCTCCTTCTCTGGAGACTTTGAAGACCCACCTGAACGTGTTCCTGTGTGCCCTGATCTAGGTGACCCTGCTCTGGCAGGGGGGTTGGACTCAATGCTCTCCAGAGGTCCCTTCCAACCCCTGACATTCTGTGATTCTGTGATATATTTGTCAAGTAATATTTTTCAGTTGAGGACTTTAAGCAAGTCGCAGTCTACAAACGGCCGTTGTCTTCTAGTGTTGGGTTGCCAAAAGCTGTGCTATTGCTACCCCTGGACAATCCACCCTCCCCAATGTGTGCAAGGTCCTGCCTCTGAGCTCCTGCTGTTAGTGCTGCAGCCACACTTGGCTCAGTTTCAGTGCACACTGGCACGTAGGCAGTGTGAAGTCACTAAAAAAGTCGGGAATTTCCATCTGCTGCCCTCAGTGACATTCTCTCACATTTTCTGTCTGTCTGTCCAAGCAGACTGGTCCCAGTCTGCTCCTAACAGTGGACATACAAGATCCACAGTTAACTCTTTAGCTACCACTTGCTGTTATTGCCTCATCTTTTCTACTGTAGCTATTGAAAATTACAGTCAATTTATAGATCTTATTCCTAAATCTTACCTGTTTTGATCCTGTTCCCTATACGACCATCACTCTCTGCTCTTCAAAGCTTTTCTTTAGTGTTTTGTAGGCTGGTGTGAACCAGACTAACTCCGAGAAGCTGCCAGGGGCAGCATCGGGGTTTGCATTTTGATGTGCACTTCTGAAATCTGGCAATTAAAATGCCAATAGACAAAGTCCTGCCTCTGGCAGCCCCTTTTGCCCTTCACAGCAAGACATCTGAGCTGTTCATCCATTAGGCTTCCTCATCACTGCAGCCATCAGCATGACATTTTATGGAAACTCATCGCCAACTTTACTTTCCTTTAAAATCCACCCTGTAGTCCTGGAGCTGTTTGAAAAGTAGTTTAGATATTGGTGAGTGGGATGAGGGTAAAGTGGGGCAGAAGGGGGAAACAAGGAAGGGAGCAGCAAACTGGCAGTGATAACCTCATCAGTTTTCCAAGATAAGTCATCTCCACTCATCACTCAGGGCCCCTAATCACAGAGAAGCACCAAAGAAACTGCAGAATTTATCCACCAGAAATAACCTGTCCTTTGCACCACCGCAGGACTGCTCCCCATGTCCATGTAACCCAGGTCTGTGTTGAGGGAATAGTTCTTGTCCGTGAGGAATCTCGATAGTAAAATTTATTTCACATAGATGCAAAATTAAGAAATAGATATTTTCACTGACAGCAAATTTCCCTCTTCCCCCCAGAGAAATCCTTTGGGGTGACCCAAAAAGTCCTGGTTAGCCAGAATATTGAACATTTTTTTTTCCAGTTTCTTTATTAAGTGTCATAATTGTTTGGGGTTTTTTCTCTTTTAAAAATATTTCCTTTTAGAAATTTTTGTTCCAAAAAAGAGAGGGAATTGTGTCCTGGTATTATGGGGATTTTATGAGTTTCCTCCAAAACAAAATTCTCATAGCTCATCTAATTTCTATAAATATTTCATTTTATCTTAATGGAATTCATATATTTCAAAGGAACACAATTCTACTCCATGTCTCCAGATTTTCACTGCAGTAATTATAAATATGTTTGTTATTAGGCTATTATAAGAGCTTTCTGGGGTTTCACTACAATAGTTTTCACACACCATTTAATGCCAGAAGCAGGGAACTATGATGGGGAATGTCTTACTGACCACATTTGCCACTCCAGCCTCCTTATTATAGGATTTACATAAAAAAGGAGACCCAAACTTCTTTCCTTTGGTAACAGGTATCCAAACGTGGCCTGAAGTAGGAAGTCTTAATTTCTGTGAAACCTTAGAGCCCTTTTTTCCCCATGCAGAGCCACGCACAGCTCTGGCCACAGAGCTGTCACCAGCGTTGAGGTGGATCTGTGACTCGCATAGACCCCCCACAGGGAGCTGAGAACAAATTTCCCCTGAGCTGCCCCTTTGAAGTGCTGCTCAAGTGCAGCCTTCACGGGCCACCAGCGAGCTGACATTTTGCGTGGCTCCCACTTTGCCAACCAGGCTCGAAACAAGAGCAAAAGAAGACCTTTGACCTTGACTGATATTGCATAGAACTGGATATCACTCTGAAAATGAAGGGCTTTTACCAGTGTGATTTGGGGGAAGAATAGGGAAGCCAGAAACTTGTAGTTAAGAAAAGCATAGGTATTTGATTAATATGTCATTAACCGCCATGTGAAAGAACATTCCCTGCTTGGCTGAGCTGAATCTGTTTACTATGACATTTTCTGTTAAATCACTACTGGATCATCTTTACCATTTAAAGAAAAATTAAAATCCACTTGCTTTACCTCGGGGTAATTAGTTTGAGGGCTGTGAGGTTAAATTCAGCATGTTTATCTCACAAATTATTACCCTCTTCCAAATTTTCTCTTCTGTATCTTGAAGCTGCTCCTGGCCCAGAACGACTTGCTCTCCACTCCCATTTCAGCACTGTCATAGCCCCTTCAACCAAACCTAGCTACAATAACTCAAATCACTTCTTTTTATTGCTTGAGTTAGGGAGCTTTCCCAGGACTCATGTAGCTGCCAGAGATGAATGTCTTGCAGAAAGGGAAAAGAAAAGGAGAGGTACAAATTTAGAGGGCAAAATAGCAGCTGAGCAACAATAATGTCATCAATTGGTGGAGGTGTTTGCATGCAGAGCATCTATGGCCTCAAAAGACTCTTTTCTTTGGGAATTTTGTTTGGGGTTTGTTTTGATCACTCCTAATTGTAAGATATTTGAGAGAGAAACTTCAGAAAGAAAGCAAAGACTTTTTTTTTTTTTTTTTTTTTTTTTTTTTTTTTTTTTTTTGTTGAATTTGTTTTTTTGAAACAAGGAAGACAAACCTGGAATCTTTGTGGTACC